>FIZV01026838.1:0-11373 GCA_900050545.1 Trionymus perrisii | reverse complement strand
TTTCCAGAAGATAAAAAGTAAGCAATTTTTTCACAGGGACTTGTTTTTTAAAAAAAAAAAAAAAAAAAAAAATGGATAGATACTTACACTTATTCAAATTTTAAAAAAATTTTCTAGCTCTTGATAAAGATGTTAAAGAATGGGAAATATATTTGAATTTGGAAACGATGATTAAAGACATGATAACAGCCCTTCGAGCAATTACAGAACTTCAAAATCCAGCTATAAGACAACGACATTGGGATCAACTAATGATCGCAACAAACGTATAAATCTTATCCCATTATAAATAGGATAATTTATAATCAAGGGCACTTCTGCTGACCAGCTATTAATTTTATTGGCAGGAAAATTTTGAAATTACAGACACAACCACGTTGACCGACCTGCTTGATTTGAATTTACACCAGTACGAAGAAGAAGTCAAAACGATAGTTGATAAATCTGTGAAAGAGATGTCTATGGAAAAATCACTGAAAGAATTTTCAGCTGTTTGGTCCAACATGGAGTTTAAATACGAAATGCATCCTTGTTTGAACGTACAATTGTTGAAATGTAGCGAAGATGTGCTAGAGAAATTAGAAGATAATCAAGTGAGTAGATAGATTTGGTAGGTACCTACACCTAGACGTATTTAAAATTTGATAAACACACACGCAAGTATAATCATTGAACTGTACCTATCGATGTAAACTATATTATTTCAGATTCAGCTACAAAACATGATGAGCTCAAAATTTATTTCTTATTTTTTGGAAGAAGTATCCGAATGGCAACAAACCTTGGCGAATGCAGATCAATTAATTAACATTTGGTTGGAAGTGCAAAGAACTTGGTTATATCTTCAATCCATCTTTGTTGGAAGTGATGATATTTGCAATCAGTTTCCCGAAGATTCTTTAAGATTTCAACGAATCGATTCCGAATTTCGGGTATTCATTTCAAATTGAAAAATGATCGACTGAACTACGTAATTATTTCACTAATTAATTAAAAATACGTTTACGAAGACGTTATTAGAAAAAATGCTGAACAATCCAAATATCCTACAAGCGTCCAGGATTCCGAAATTATACGAAAATCTCGAAGTACTGCAAATGGAATTGACAAAATGTGAAAAAGCTTTGTCAAAATTTTTAGAAACCAAACGTCTAATTTATCCACGTTTTTATTTCATTTCACCGGTGGATCTTTTGGATATTTTGGCGAATGGGAATCAGCCAGAGATGGTCTCGAGGTTGGGAAATTTATTCTAAAATTTTTGATTGACCATATTTACCTATTAAGGCCTGTATATGTTTTTTCAGACATTTGACAAAATTATACGACTCGATAGCAAAACTAAAATTCTCCTTTGATGTTAATCAGCGACATATTGCCCAAGGAATGTTTGCCAAAGATGGCGAATACGTGGAATTTGTTGAACAATGTGAATGTATTGGACACGTGAGTAAAGCAGACCTACTTACTGCTAATTCGCTGCAAGTTTTCTAATGATGACTTTGATATTATATTTTTGTAGGTAGAAAAATGGTTAAATAATGTGACAAAATGTATGAAAGAAACTGGCAGGAAATATTTGGCTGATGCTGTGTTGGCATATGATGAAAAACCTCGAGAACAGTGGTTATTCGATTATCCAGCTCAGACAGCTTTATGTGCAACTCAAATATGGTGGACAAGCGAAGTGAACATGGCATTTACTCAAATTGAGGAAGGTTATGAAAATGCTTTGAAAGATTATAATAAAAAACAGGTATACTGTGTTAGATGATACTCATCATTCGTGCAAGTTTGAAACATAGAGATTAATTTTTTTTATGATTTAGGTTACTCAACTCAATCAACTAATATCACTTTTACTCAGTGATTTATCGTTGGGAGATCGTCAAAAAATCATGACAATTTGCACGATTGATGTTCACTCGAGAGACGTTGTTTCCAAGTTGATATCAGCGAACATAGAAATTGGTTCAGCATTTCAATGGCAGTCACAACTTCGACACAGGTTCAAATCATGAAATAATCAAGAAAATAAATTTTAGATCATTTGGTAAAACTTCAACTTTGGCGCTTCAGATGGGATAACGCGAAAGGCGATTGTTTTGCGAATATTTGTGACGCCGAATTTCGTTATAATCACGAGTATTTGGGGAATACCTCACGTCTTGTAATAACTCCTTTGACAGATCGATGTTATATTACGTTAACCCAGGTCAGGGAAAAATTTACTTTGGCATTAATAATAATTATAATTTTATTACAAACAATTCGGGTTGTTTAAAACAAAAGAAAAATTGTACCTACCTATTTTGTGTTTTTTCATTAGTCATTTCTATTTTTATTTTTATTTTTTTTTGGTTTTCCTTGCATTTTTTCAAATGAAAATCCACCAAAAAAACATTCAATACAAAACTTTTTTTTTCACAAACCAGAATTAAAAACAAATTTTTTAATGTTTAGAAAATTTTTCATCCAGTCATTACATCTCATCATGGGTGGTGCCGCCGCTGGACCTGCTGGAACTGGTAAAACCGAGACCACGAAAGATTTAGGAAAAGCTCTAGGAATGATGGTTTACGTTTTCAATTGTTCAGAACAAATGGATTATAAAGTAATTCAAGCCGTTTTACGAGATAACTCCACTAGACAATTGTTCCACTATCGCTCAATATGATTTCGCAGTCTTGCTGGAATATCTACAAAGGATTAGCTCAAACTGGTGCTTGGGGATGCTTCGATGAGTTCAATCGAATAGCCGTTGAAGTTCTATCAGTTGTAGCAGTACAAGTAAAATGCATTCTGGATGCTTTAAAATGTAAAAAACAAGAATTCAATTTCCTCGGAGAAAACATTTCACTAGTTCCAACAGTTGGAATGTTCATTACAATGAACCCAGGATACGAAGGCAGGACAGAATTACCAGAAAATTTGAAAACTTTATATAGGTAATTCTGTGAACCATTTCTAATTGTGAAATTTATCTAAGCGAAATAAATTTGAATTTTCAGACCATGTGCTATGATAGTACCAGATTTCGAATTAATCTGCGAAATAATGCTCATCACTGAAGGATTTCAAAATGCCAAAACACTGGCGAGGAAATTCATCACTTTGTATTCTCTTTGCAAAGAATTATTATCAAAGCAAGATCACTACGATTGGGGCCTGAGAGCTATTAAATCCTTACTGGTCATGGCGGGCTCCCTAAAAGTGAAATATTTTCTATAAAATTGACGTTTTTTATCCCAGCATAATTGTGTAACCTCTGTGTATTTTTAGAGAGAAGATCCTAACAGACCGGAGGAGGAAATATTAATGCGAGCATTGCGAGATTTTAATGTACCTAAAATAGTCACCGATGACGTTCCCATATTTATGAGCCTCATACAAGACCTATTTCCTATGCTCGATGTTCCCAGAAAACAAGACATGAATTTCGAAACGCAGGCAAAAATGGCAGCTCTTGATTTGAAACTTCAACCTGAAGATAATTTCATTTTAAAAGTAGCTACCTCCAGTTTTTTATGACCATGAAATCTTGTTTTGTAATTTTAATTTTATTTGATACATTAGGTAGTTCAATTGAAAGAATTACTCGATGTCAGACATTCAGTATTCATCGTTGGTAATGCCGGAAGTGGTAAAACACAAATTTGGAAAACATTATACAGAACTTATGTGAATGCCAAGATGAAACCTTATTATAATGTTATCGAGCCTAAGGCTGTAACTACCGATGAATTATTCGGTATTATTAATCCAGCTACAAGAGAATGGAAAGATGGTGAGCCACAAACCAAAAGATAAACAATAGTGAGGAATCATACCTACATAAAATATGTAATAAATTATTAGGACTATTTTCAACACTGATTCGCGAGCAAACTTTGATGAGTGGATCAGGACCTAAGTGGATGATCATGGATGGAGACATAGATCCAATGTGGATTGAATCCCTTAACACTGTAATGGATGACAATAAAGTAAATACCTATCTTTTACCTTAACAAATGAAAATTCAACCATATATTGATCAATCAAATTCCCTAATTTTTAGGTGTTGACATTAGCCAGCAACGAACGAATATACTTAACACCGAATATGTGGCTAATATTCGAAATATCAAACTTACATTCAGCTACTCCAGCCACTGTATCCAGAGCCGGCATTTTATTCATCAATTCGCAAGACTTAGGATGGAGCTCTTACGTCATTAGTTGGATAGAAACACGCACGAACGAATCAGAAAAAGCCAACTTGACCGTATTATTCGATAAATATGTCCCTTCTGTGGTAGAAGTTTATAGAACCAAGTTCAAAAAAGTAGTTCCAATACCCGAGATCACCTGTATTCAAATGCTGTGCTCATTATTAGAATGCCTATTTGTGCCCATAAACGTTCCCAGAGATTGCCCCAAAGAATGGTACGAAATTTATTTTGTGTTTGCTTGCGTTTGGGCATTTGGATCGGCTTTGTATCAAGATCAGGTATAATATGTACATTCTATGTACCAAATTACCTACTTTTCTGAAAAATGAAATTGTAACATATTTCATCGATAGTTGATTGATTATCGAAGTGAATTTACTAAATGGTGGACTAACGAATTTAAAACAGTGAAATTTCCTTCTACTGGATTACTATTCAATTATTACGTTGATCCAAAAACTAAAAAATTCCTTCCATGGTCTGACAAAGTTGGAAAATTTGAACTAGATCCTGATATCCCATTGACAGTAAGTAAAGGAGAAAAAGATTTTTGGAACTATTTTCATTCGAAATAATGATATATTGAACTTTTTTTAGAATTCACTTGTTAGTACCACTGAAACAGCTAAAATTCAATATTTTCTCAATTTACTAATTTCCAAGAAAAATCCAGTCATGTTGGTGGGTGGTTCTGGTTATGGAAAAACAGTTTTAATGTCTAATAAACTATCCAATTTATCAGATGACTACGCTGTGACGAATATATCGTTAAATTATTATTCGACGTCAGGTTCGTTAATCCATTATAGAGTCTAAAGAAGTTTCACTGCATAGCAAATAGGTATCTAGATCTACTAAGTATGTATCTCTAGAGGTGTGAGTAGAAAAAAAGGGGGAATATGATTTACAAATTTTTTTACTTACAAGAGAACCTTTACAACTCGTCAACACGGATTGAGCTAAAATTTAGCTCGCTGAAAGAACAGGTCACTTTAAATTAAGAACCAATTTTTTGAGGTGCAAAAGTTGATTTTTCGATTTTTGGAGAATTTTTGAAAATGGCAAAAATGGCCTATTGGTTACTCAATTTTTTTTTTTACAAAAATTGAAAATTTTGAAATACAACTCTGAAAACCGAAAATGGAAAATTCTTCTTATTAAAAAATTTTAAAATATATATTTTTCAAAAAAAATTGCCTAGTTTTAAAATTAATTTTTTAAACTAAATCAAAACTTTTTTAAAAATTTTGAAATCAAATTTTAAAGAAAACCGTGTTTTTAGAGGAAATCAATTTTTAAATAAAAACAAAAAAAGGGTTTTGAAAAAAATTTCAAAATTTTGTTTATTTTTAGAAAAATTACAAAATTTTGGTTTTTTAAGAAAAACTGAAAAATTGTTGTTCTACATACAACGATTGAAAAATTTAAATTTCATGATTTTTTAAATTGATTTTTGAGCAAAAATGATCAAGATTTACCTACTTGCCTACAAGGTTGAGCATTTGAAAAAAACTAGAATTTTTTTTTAATTTTTTGAGAGACATTGTTTTTTTTGCAAAGATTAAATTGGTCAAAAAAGAATACATTTTTTTTTCAAACTTCATTTTTCAAATTTGGAAATTGAAAATTGAAAAAAATCAAACTTCAAACAAAACATTTGTTTCATTTCAAATTTTTAGAGACGTTACAAAAAGTATTGGAAAAACCACTCGAAAAAAAGGCTGGAAGAAATTATGGCCCTGCAGGAAGTAAAACAATGGTTTACTTCATAGATGATTTGAATGCTCCTCAAGTATGCGAGACCTGTTTTCCAAATTTCAGTTTAGGGAGTCCCAGATATTAATGACTTTATTTATAGGTGGACAGATACGGCACAGTCCAGCCGCATACTTTAATCCGGCAACACTTAAACTACAAACAGTGGTACGATCGATCCAAGTTGACCCTTAAAGATATTCATAACATCATGTTTGTCTCTTGCATGAACCCTACATCGGGTAATTCTACGGTAGATCAGAGATTGCAGCGATTTTTTTACATTTTTGCACTAAGGTGAATTCATTTCGAAATCCATCACGATGTTTTTACGAAAAAACTAATGAAATTGAAAATTTTCTTCGTTTGACAATCTAGCCCACCAAGTACAGAAATATTACACTCAATTTATAATTCAATTCTATCTCAACATTTAAAAAATTCCGGACACACGTTTCCCATTCAAGTTGTGCGATCTTCAGATCTCCTAGTACAGTTAACTTTGGCCACTCATCAGAAGGTAACGCAGACATTTTTACCTACAGCGACTAAATTCCATTATGTGTTCAACCTCAAAGATTTAACAAATTTATTCCAAGTGAGTAAAAATTTCAATATTTGAATAATTTGACTGGGAATATTCACACCGATTGATGACACACTGCAGGGACTTCTATTTGCCAATCACGAATGTGTAATGAATCCGGGTAAACTGGTACGATTATGGATCCACGAAGCCCAACGTGTCTATTCGGACAAACTAGTTGATCAAAAGGACAAAGATACGTTTTCAAAACTTCTGATTGAGAACGTGAAAAAAGTGTTTCCAGTAATTTTGCCACTAATAATGGATCTATAATATCTCGACTTTTTCAAAATTAAATATTTTCCTCTTTTAAAGGAAATTCCAGAAACAGATTATAACGAAAAACCACTTATTTATTGCCATTTCGCTGATGGAATAGGTAATTTGAAGTATTTACCTATTAATTCGTGGTCCAGGCTACATAAATTATTGAACGAGGCTCTACGTAATTACAACGATTTAGTTGGTTCGATGAATTTGGTGTTTTTTGAAGATGCCATGGCTCATATTTGCAGGTGAATCGAATTTTTTTTTATAGTTACCAGCATATTTTTTTCAACGTGAAGTTTTCAAACTTTTTATTTATTTTTTTTTTTTTAGAATAAATCGTATATTGGAGACAACAAGAGGGAACGTAATTTTAGTAGGTGTTGGAGGTAGTGGAAAACAGTCGTTGGCTCGTCTAGCAGCTTTCATTTCTTCAATGGAGACGTTCCAAATACAATTGAAGAAGGGATACAGTATTTCAAATATCAAAGTACATCTTGAATTCTGATAAACTAAATTGAAACCAGATACATTTTAATAGAAAAAATTCCACTTTCAGGCCGATTTCGCTCAATTATACATTAAAACAGGACTTAAAAGCATTAGTTCAGTATTTCTTATGACAGACACGCAAATATCAGATGAAAAATTCCTGGTCCCTGTAAATGATTTTCTGGCATGTGGAGAAATTCCAGAATTATTTTCCGACGACGAAGTTACCAACATCATCAGCACTGTTAGGCCTGAGGTACTTATGTTTTCAGGTTCTAAAAGTACCTAGATTAATTTCAAATACCTACACCGAATACCGATTTGAAATGTTGGAAAACTTTTTATTAGATCAAAAGTACAGGAATACCAGATACCAGAGAAAACTGTTGGAAATTTTTCATCGATCGAGTCAGAAGACATTTGAAAATTGTGCTGTGCTTTTCACCAGTGGGCCCAGTATTTAGAAATAGAGCTCGAAAATTCCCAGCCATCATAAATAACACTTATATTGACTGGTTTCAAGAATGGCCTCAAGAGGCACTAGAATCTGTCTCTTTGAAATTTCTCAATAAACTCGATATTTTACCCGTAAGTAGAAAACTTCCAATTCATTTCAAATGAAGCACATTTTTGAAATTTTTCCAATCAGGGTGAATTACGAAAACCGGCTTCTCTATTCATGACAAATGTGCACATGTCTGTTGGTACAATATCCATCAAATATCGAGTGAATGAACGACGATATAATTACACAACACCGAAAAGCTTTTTGGAACAATTAAATTTATACGAAAAATTACTCAGACAAAAAACCAACGAAAATAAAGCGAATATTGAACGATTTCAAAATGGTATTCAAAGGCTAGTCAGATGTGCCGAACAAGTAAAATTTTCTTTGCACACTTTGCAGCCTAATTTTCTATGGAGTTTAATTATGATTTCTTGCACCAGGTCGATGAACTGAAAATCAGTTTGGCAGAACAGGAGATTATTCTCGCAGAAAAGAAAGAAAAAACTGAAGAACTGATTAAAATAATCGAAAAAGAAACAGTTAAAACAAAAAGGGAAAAAACCCTGGGTAGTCAACAAAAATTTGATTTTTTTTATGTAAAAAAAAATTTTTTTATACCGTGTGATTTTATTTCAGCTGCTGATGAAGAAAGAAAAGTGCGCATAATCGAAGAAGATGTAGCAGTGAAGCAAAAAATGTGCGAAGAAGATTTAAGAAATGCTGAGCCCATGTTGGTGGCAGCCAAGAAAGCGTTAAATATTTTGAATAAAGTTAGTAGTGGAATCAATATACGTTGGAATGGGACTCATTAAAATTGATTTCTTATTCTGGATAATTTTTCAGAGCAATCTAACAGAACTGAAGTCTTTTGGTAGCCCTCCGGCAATTGTTGCAAATGTTACCGCAGCTGTTATGGTATTATTGGCAAAGAAAGGAAAAATCCCAAAAGACCGCAGTTGGAAAGCTTGCAAAGTAGGTACCTAGTTACATACCTACATTGTTTTTACTAGTGATATAAATAGACATACCAAGATTTCTATGTAAGGAATTCTGTTATTTTTTTTATAGATCATGATGGCAAAATTGGACAGTTTTCTCGACTCATTAATAAATTATAGCGTTGAAAATATCAATCCGGAAGTTGTTAAAAGTATTCAACCATATTTGAAAAATCCCGAATTTAATCCGGATTTAGTACGTATGAAGTCATCAGCAGCTGCAGGTAAATTACTTCATTCACCCTACTTTCATTTATCTCGCATCAGGGTTTACAACTCGGAAAATTATAGTGCACTTATAACTAATTTGTTTTTTTCTCATTTCACTTTTGCAATTTTGGGTGTACCTTGAGCACCTGAGCTAGTGCTAAGTTGTCGGTCATGTTTCACCCACATATCTTTGTCCTCACCAATAATTTTCCATTACTTGAAGGACTTTGCGAATGGGTTATCAACATCATGAAATATTACGAAATTTGGACAATCGTTGAGCCTAAACGAAAAGCTCTCAGTCAAGCCACATTAGAATATACAGCCGCAGCAAACAAACTAACGACACTGAATGAAAAGATACAGGTACCTACATAAACAATGAACTGATGCAATTCTTTTCCCTTAAAAATTAAATTGACGAATTTTAGAAAAAAAAATATGCAATTACAAGCTTGGAAAATTCATTCGAAACAATTTGTAATGAATCCGCTTTTAATATTCGTCGATAAATTTTGCAGACTCTGGAAGGTACTCTACAGCAGCTAAATGAAAAATTAGAGGATGCCAACAATGATAAAGAAAATTGTGTGCAACAAAAAGAAGAAACATCTGAAAAAATTAACTTAGCAAATAGACTAGTCAAAGGTTTAGCATCGGAAAGTGTACGATGGAGGGAGAGCATAACGAAGTAATATCAAGCTGATTAATTTTTTTATCGAAGGAAAACATTGTTCACTTCCATAATCATTTTATGAATTACAGTTTGGAAAAATCAGCTTTAACATTGCCCGGTGATATACTTCTCATATCCGCTTATATATCTTACGTTGGATGTTTCACCAAACATTATAGAAATGAATTATTACAAAAACATTGGTTACCATTTTTAAGAAAAGTCAAGGTACGCACCTATTTGATTATAATTTTTCAAGAAAATTATATCTGAACCTCACTTCAATTTATTTGCAGCCTGAAATCCCAATCTCATGCGAAGATGACTTTTTACCAGTACTGGCTGACGAAGCTCAAGTTGCCTCATGGAACAACGAAGCTCTGCCAAATGACAGAATGTCTGCGGAAAATGCCATGATACTGACGCATTCTGAAAGATGGCCATTGATGATTGATCCACAAGTACTAAACTCGAGAAAAAATATCGAAAAAAGAACAACCGACCATGTTTTATTTATTGCAGCTTCAAGGAATTCGTTGGATTAAAACAAAATATGGTCGAGATTTACATGTTGTGAAGCAAAACCAAGACAATGCGATGGACGTAATTGAACATTGTGTTTCAGAAGGAAAAACATTAATATTTGAAAATATCGAAGAACATATGGATCCTATATTCGATAATTTAATCGGCAGAAATTTACTAAAGAAAGGAAGGTGGGGAAGTATTTTTTAGATAAAAAGAAATATTTTAAAGCTCGTATTTATACATATAACAGGTATAAAGACATAGCTCCTTATTTTTTTTATTTTATTTTTTTAATAGAACAATAAAAATGGACGAGAAAGAAATCGATTTCAATCCAAAATTTCGTCTCATTTTGCACACAAAATTAGGAAATCCGCACTATAAACCAGAAATTCAAGCTCAAACTACTCTGATTAATTTCACAGTCACCAAAGATGGTTTGGAAGATCAATTATTGGCCGAAGTAATGAAAGCCGAAAGACCAGATTTAGAGCAACACAAAGTAATGCAGAATTTTTTTGAAAAGTCTTCTTCTTTGATTGCAGAATACCAATTAATTATTTCACCAACTTTTTTTTACAGTCCAATCTAACCAAAGAACAAAATGATTACAAAATTAAATTGAAACTGTTGGAGGATGAGCTACTAGAACAGCTTTCGTCAGCTGAAGGAGATGTATTAAGAGATAAACGACTTGTGGAAAATTTGGAATCGTCCAAAAAAATGGCCATTGAAATCGTCGAAAAAGTATCGGAATCGAGAATGGCTTCTATAAAAATCGACGAAGCTAGAGAACAGTTCAGACTGGTGGCTACGAGAGCTTCGATATTGTACTTTATAATGAACGATTTGCATAAAATAAATCCCATATATCAATTCTCTTTAGAGGTAGGTGGTCCAAGATATTTCGAATTCTATTTACATGAAGAAAATTAGTAAAAGGTCCAGCAACTTACAATTTTCTAGGGAGCTATACTTTTTCCGAAGGGGTTGTGAATTGAATATATTTTTTCTTAAAACAAATTGATAGTTTTTCTCTTTTTTTTAATAAACATTAAACTTTTTACTTTATTTACTCAAAATAAATTGGAAAAAAAATTTCGGTTAAAAAACTATGATATTTTTTCCCAAAAAAA
>FIZV01026824.1:0-12839 GCA_900050545.1 Trionymus perrisii | reverse complement strand
TAAAATGAATCTAGTTTCCCAATTTTTTGAAAAACTTTACATATAAAAAAAAAAAAAAAATGCGTAATATAAAAAAGTTTTAAACATGTTCGCCTGTGTACTGTATGTATTCAACAAAAAAAATTTCCAAACGACCCCTCCCCCCTTAAATTTGAATAGAAATATGATCAGAGGTTCGTGAACTATAATGTACGATTTGAGATTTAAAATTGGTGTTCATTTTTACATTATTTGTGAATGAACAAGATGATCTACCCTAGATCACCTTTTCAGATACTCATTCGATATTTTCAAAATTACTTTTCGCATCTAACTTCTCGGTCGATTTTTTTTTGGAGAAAAAAAATCTCAATTTTTAGAGAAAAAAAAACACTAATTGTAATTTTCTGGAAAAAAATCTCAATAATTAGTTTAAAGAAGATATATATCTCTTTTTTTGAGCAAAAATTGAAAAATATTCTCAATTAATTGCTGAAAAATCTCAATTTTCTGGAGAAAAAAATCTCAATTATTTTGGAAAAATTACAAAATCTCATTTTTTGAAGAAAAAAATCTCAATTTTCTGGAGAAAAAAGCTCAGTTTCTTAACGAAAAATCTCAATTATCTGGAGAAAAAATCTTAATTATCTTGAAGAATAAAAAAATCCCATTTTTTGGAGTGAAAAATTCTCAATTTTTTTTTGAAAAAAATCTCAATGTTTGATGTAATTTCAATTTTTTTGAAGGAAAAATTTTTCAATTCTAACGATTGGGGGGGGTTTGGTTGAATACTTTAGGAAAGCTGTAAAAAGTGACGAACTGGAGGGATTTTCGTGGGTTTGGAGGGGGGATTACTAAGAATTCCAACCCAATAACTGTAAATTTCGAACTTCACTAAATTTGTTGTAAGTTTATGTAGTTTTCAAAATTTCCGTTAAAAACAAAGGGAGAGGGGAAGTCGTAAAATTTTGAATTGATGTCTCCAGTTCATTTTCGATCTATGTAAAAAATACGATAAAAATGTAAAGGCGAATAATTATTGTCCGAACGAAGCGAGGGGAAAATTTTAAGAAAAAATTATTAATGGAAAAACTACTTTTATTTATTCCATGCTTTATTTTTGGAAGCTCTTGAATCTGCAGTCAGCGATTTCCTTGGTGAAACCTTCAGGAGTACGCCTCTGTGTAAAAGTAGGAAACCAGAGATAAATGAGTTTTTAATTAGGTACCTCGCATTTGCATACTCAAAAATCTAAACCTAATTTGAATTTTATGTATTACATTAAGTTATAATAATATTGCGATTTGAAACTCTGCCATGTCGCCGACGAAAAATACCCACATAGTTTTTGTTATGGTATTTAGATAGAAGTTCGACCCATGTTGGTTACAGAAGATGGAAGATGAAATAGGTTGTGCTAGTATTTCGCATCGTATATCACATATCACAACACTTTTTGTACGTACCATAATTTAATGGAATTTTTCACGGATTTGTTTTGAACGAGATTTTCAAAGAAATATGTTATGCACTCGAAAAAATTTTCTCTGCGAATCATCTCGATGAATATTGAATTTTGAATTGTGACCAGAATATTAATAAGTTGCTGATAAACTGTTACTGTGCGTGTTGACCATGCGATTGTGGCACAAAGGTGATACACAGTGCACTATAAAGCGTTAGCAGTTTCTAAACAACTTTGATCACCGATTTCGATAACGAAATGGAAAGTGGGAGCAACGGCGACCTGGTAGGCTGGTAAATTATAAATCTAAATTTGCGATTGTGTGAGGCGCAGAATACGTGGATCCATAATGTTGCCTACTCGTAGACTTTTTTTTGTGATTTTTTTTTTCTTTGTGAAATTCACTGCTCCGTTGCCGGTGTGAAAATAATTAACATTTCCGTTCAGACTTCTTTTGCATATGGTCCTGCATATTTAAATACGAAGCGGTGATACGGATACTTGCATTTTTAGGACTAAAATATCTTGCTCGGGAGCGGGAGGTTTTCAACGAGTATACTCATTATAGTATGTTCAAAAGATAAAAGTTGCAAATATCTTGATATTTTTAAATCGAATTTTTCGTGAAAAAAATTCACTCAAATAGTGTCGTTGGTGTAAGTGAAAGAGAAAAAAATGTCTCGAAAATGTCTCAAAAAAAATGAGCTTAAAGCTCTAAAGCTCAGCTTCTTGTGCTCGGAATTGTACCAAAAACTAATCAGCTCTTCTCCTACCTCAACTACACCTACTGTAAAAATTTCAGCTCAATCGGTCCACTTTAACGAGAGAAAACGCGTCAGAAAAAAAAGGCTTCAACAAACAAAAAAACAAACCCTGATGATTGCAATAGCGGATTTTCGCTTTCGTGGAAGTCCGCTAAAAATTACCATTTGAAACTGAAAGTTTTTAAAAATTAAGATTTAATTTTCTGAAAAGTTCTTAATTTTACTTTTTTTAAATAAAGATTGTAAACACATTTGCTTACAATTCACTCTTGATTAATTTGTAAAAATTTATCAATTTTACGAATTTTTATCAGCCGTGACCACTGCCCAGTACACGGGGTTGGTTGTCTTTGTTTATTTGTTTGTTTGTTTGTTTGTTTGTTTGTTTGTTTGTTGGAAAGTTAGATGTGGAATCGAAAATATGTTGTGGGGTATCGTCAAAATATCATGGAAACAGTTTTGAGTCTCTGAAGGGAACTCTAATCTTCTGGATGGAATTCAAAATTTTGAAATTTTCAGTAAAATAAAAAAATAATCGTTTTTATGGTGTTCGTTCAGAAATTTTGAAGGATTCGGCAGAAATTTGAGAATTTAATAAAATATTGGAAAATTTTCATTCGGTAGAATTTTGGGAAATTTCGAATTCCAAGTTCGGTAACATTTTGAGAAATTCCAAATATTTTAAATTCGGTAACATCGGCAATTCTCGACTTTTCGTTAATGGTATTCGGCGAAGTTCTAAAAAGTTTTGTGAAAAAATTTTCCATTAAGAATTTTTTTAAATTGTGTGAATTTTATGAATTGATACAACATTAAAAATCTGCTCAAACCGTCTTTGGTTATCACCAAAAAAAATCATTTTATTTTTATTTTTATTGAAAATTTCAAAATTTTGAACGCCATATTATAGGTCTTACTCAAGAAATGCAAAAGTTTCCCACGGTCTTTTATCGTCTCCCACAACTGTTTTTAGATTCGCTTCAAACTTTCTAAAAAAAAAAAAAAGACTACCTAACCCAGTGCCTTAAGTGCCTTTTTATAGTAGGTAGACTATTCTATCAAGTCTAAAATCAAAAAAAATTTTGAATACTGCAGAACTGCTGGAAACTGCTTCCAATGAATTTGCGGAAAATCGGAAAACAGAATGCAATTAAAATTCTACTTTCTACCTCTATTAGATACAATTTTGATACTTTGAATTCGTTCGATTTTAAATTCTCAAAAACTGCAAAATTCAAAAAATGAACCTTTGAACTTGAACTTTGGTTCATTGGGATGTGTTTTGATGCTCTTTTAATCCACCAAGTCTCGTCAAATTATTCCGTCTGTTCAAATGCCACTCTTGTAAGTAACAAGTGTGTATGCTCATTTGATTTGAAATAATGAAAAAAATTTCAATTGTGGTTGAATCAAAGTGTGATTGAGTCAACCTTCTGTAGCTTCTTATAATTTTTCAATGTTTTTTCTTTTCTGATTTCTAGGAGATAAGACGTATTAGGTACTTTTAAACAATCGCTTAGAAAAAAGGTGATGAAAATATGTATTAATGATTATCATAGGACTGAGTAAACATTTGAACTATAGAGGCCATAGAGAGTATTAAAACTTTCCGGTAGCGTGATTATTTAAGTTTTTATGCACGTTTTGATAGCTATTAGCTACCGAAGTATACGTATAGTCGTATACCGAACGTGAATAAACTGCGTATACCGATAACTTTTTTATATTATTGAATCACGACTGGATATTTCTAGTTTTCTTGGTTATTCTTTCGAGTGTATCTGGTGCTGATTCCGTTTTCGAAGAAAATTTCTCTAACGACCGATCACGGCATTAAATCCATAACGAGAACCTGCCTCACATCTGGTAGTTCTGCTCATTACAATGTAGATATACGTAGATCAAGCTCTACATAACGATCGATCATGCTGATTTGCTATATGGAATTAAAATTTAAAATCTATATGTAATGCCAGTTTTTAAAAAAATGGTTGTACCTACTTACGTATGTAGAGCCTACCTATTTATTTTCGAATACTTGCTCATTGCGATTTGGAAAACTGGAATTAATATGCGCAAATGTGTTTACTCATTTCTTCCAAATGATGTAGACCGTCGTTAAAATTCTTCTAACTTGAAATATGTAGGTCAGCGAGACGACAATCGGGTATAAATTTACGATCTTTGATCACTCTCGTTATATACGTGAAAATACAAAAACGGTTCGAAGAATAAATAAAAAACCTAACGTCAGACCTTATGGCAAATTCGGTGGATACCTAGTTATGAAAAAGTTGATAGTAACCTTTACGTATGTGTAAGGTATGGAAGTTGTATATGACCAAAGAGGAGGTTAGTGAATATGTAGAATGGTCAGTGAACTCGGGCTGCGAAATAGTGAAGTGTGGCAACCTTGACCACGCTATACCGTCGTTGTTCGTTCTGTTACCAAGTGTGGCATGACCGTCAAACAAAACTGGTTGGTATCTGCCTAGTGTTACCTGTTTCGCTTTAGAATTTTAAAACCCGCGGAGAAATGAAAAAAGATGAAATTAAAAGAGCCGTATAACTTAATGCAGACGCGCGAGAGTAAGACGAAGACGCAGCGCAGGTAACGAGTCAGGAGACTCTGCACTGGCACTGCAGTTAAAAGCTGGAAAAAAGTAACTGTAGACGTGGTAAGAGCTGGAAGTTTTCGTTCCGGTTCTGGATGTCGTGCCGCACAGATCATTGCCTCTGTTTACGAGCTACGTACTCGTAATTTAGCGCATGGGGCAGATGGCGAAGTTTTTCTCTCCATTATGGTTTCGTATTTCTGCTCCTGGTCTTGATAACGACCTACCCGCAATTATAGCATTTTTTCCAATCGATCATGTGCGAAATTCGCGACGCCATTTTTTAAAGCCATCAATACGAGTGATGTCGCGTGCGATGATATTTTTTGAAAATTTATGCAATCCACGAATAAGTTAATGGGGCACTTTTGGATTGAGTTTAGCATTATCATAGTTTATATGGTGGTCAATGGTCATTGACTGCTCCTGAAATATTCAACTTAGTACCTAACACCTATACACGAGTACCTACTTAGTAACTTGAAAGATTTACGAATTTACGACTTCGAGTTAATTAAATTGGCAATTTTTCTGCTTTCTAGAATTTATGGCACGGATATGTTGTTATCAGACATCGTGAGCTGGCATTTTTCAAGATATGGTTATCGTTACCAGGGTAAGTTTTAAACTTAATTTTTATTCTCTCATCAGAATTCCCAATAATCATTTGGTTATAACGCGACCATATAAACGAAAATGTAGGTACCTCTCTCTGTAGATAATTACATAGCGGCCACACGATTACCAAACAGAAATCCGTCCCTGTGCGGAAATTGCGGAAGTACAGTTCAATTATTACCACCCATTTTAGTTGAGAGACTTTTTTCAGAGCCGTGTTTTACCGGTTCCTGTTTGTATTTTACATCCACGTGGATGATACCAGCACCAGCATAGGTTTTGTAGTCATAGGTTACGAGAATTCGATTCCAGCTGGATTAAAAAAAAATAAAAAAATACGTGCTTTACGAAGCGTAACTTCGATCACCTTTTTTCGTTTTTCCGTCCGAACTATATTTCATTAGGTACCAAAAATTATTTCGACTAGGTACTTCGATGTCTCCCATTGTAGGTGAACCATGCTGTTACTAGGTACTTAATTACCGACCAGATAATAGTTAATATTATTTTTTCATTTTACAGGGAGATTATATTTGGATAGAGCCGATTTCAGGAAGAGAATTTGATGTTGCTTTTGGTGCTCGGGTTATTTCCACCGAAGGCAAACGCATCTTGGTCAAAGATGACGATGGCAGGGTAAATTTTTGAATTACCTATTTTCCAGTAGTTCTTTTCACGTGTATAGATACACTCGATATTGATCTTGCAATTGTACCTTCAACCGGTACATAATTGGTTCAAGATCGAGTTTAAATCATTAACCTTGTTGTATGGTACCAACGATAATGCTCTTGTTAGCTGTGGTAACGCGTGGTTTATCGTTTAATGACCGTGATGTTACAATTTCTTCGTTTTACAGTTAACAGGTACAATATTGAATCCTCTTCGAGAGATATTATGAGCGATCTGTAGATCGACAGATTTCTCGAGAAGTCGAAATTGAGGTATCCAAGAAACGATTATGTGGTCTGGCATATGTACTACGCCCCTCTACGCCAACCAGAGGGCATTCTAAGAGACCTTATCAATTTTTTTTCTCAATTTTCTTTCAATTTTTAAGATAGGCACGATGAGTACATATAAAACATTTTTTGTTAGTGAATAGGGATACCCGGTTACCTATATCCAAATCTGAAGTATCTTAAGATCCTCCTCGGACACCCTGTATTTATGTAGTTTCATTTGAAATTGTACCCTATTCGAAAAGTGGGGGCAATCATTCATTTTTTTACCCTGCGTATATTATTTTAATGAGGGAAAAAATTGAATATTACTTACTACCTAGACCCACAACTATTTTTGGTGCAAATTTTATGCATGTATGTAGTCATGTAGCTATGTTCTTTAATTTTACTTTGCACAATTTTTTTTCTTAAAATGCAATTTCGAAGTTTTTGGACAGATCTATCAATCGAAATGACTGTAATTTTGTTGTTATCGCCAACTTTCACTTTGGGAAATTCCCTAAGGTACCCGCTTTACAAAAAAAACATGTAGGTATGCAAAAATGGAGAGGGCGTGCAGTACTTCACCTATGGCATTTATTGAACTATCCCGGAACCTCGACATTTAGTCAATTAGAACAGTAAAGGATGGAAAAGAAAGAAATTGAAAAATCAACCAAAATTGATAGGTACCTATTCATTTGTTTCTTCTTTAAAATTTTAGTCGTCCGGACACATAATGTGTTTTCGCTTCAAAGTTGCTGACATATTTTCGAAAAAATATCTTGAAGATCGTATATAGTTATCTACGTTGAGGTTTGAATTTCTATTTATGAATGAATAATTTTTTAATCTAATAGTACCTGTGTCAGCTTGTCATTCGTTTCATGCCGGATTCGGCATATGAACATCACCGCGTTGAACGGACATATGCCGCAAAACCGGTTGCTGTGTAATTTTCTAATTTCACGCAGAAATGATTTATAATTATTACAATGTTTTAAAACTAATCCATGTGCGTTGACATTATTGTAACTTTCTTATAAAGAATATCCATTACCTACCTGTACGAATTTTTGAAATACCTTTTCGTCTTCAATGAGTAAATATGTAGGTACGAATACCCACCTATCTAATAAATCCCATTTAGTACCTGTACAGATTGAATGTATGGAGTTGGTAATGCAATTTCCATCTCGCAGATAAAAATCACTTCATTAAAAATTGGTATAAATTATTTTTCTCTTTCGTGTAATAAGTACCCATATATTCCAGCGTGCTTTGAATCCCAGAGATGAGATGAAAAAAATGATTTTTCTAGCGGATAAATAAGTGAAAAGGTTTTATTCATGCTTAGCCAGGATACAATGTGTTCGCGGTATTAAATTACAAATACATACGTAAATGAGTATACGTACATGTAAGATACAAGATACAGTTGCTATACGTATGTTAACAGTATAATTACACGTTATGACACGCCATTCTTCTATGTTCGTCTCGCGCAGTATAAATGTAAGGAAAAAGAAGATATTCTTCAAATTAATTATTCCCGAATTTACTTTCAGGAAATTTGGCTTACACCGGAACGCCGCATCAAGGCGATGCATGCTACCTCCGTACAAGGAGTGGAGGACATGATATCGTTAGGGGATTTACACGAAGCTGGAATTTTAAGGAATTTACTTATTCGTTATAATGATAACCTCATCTACGTGAGTTAGCGTGCCTAATTTTTCATAATATCCACGTATCAAGAAGCGATTAATCATTTTCGACCGTTCAATTTCCACAGACATATACAGGTTCAATATTGGTGGCTGTGAATCCTTACCAGATTTTACCCATTTATACAGCAGAGCAGATAAAATTATATAAAGATAAGAAGATCGGAGAATTACCGCCGCACATATTTGCCATCGGTGATAATAGTTATACCCATACGAGACGTTTCGGTCAAGATCAATGTATCGTAATTAGGTGAGTTTTTGCAACGACGAAATTCCGGCTTCTTGTAATTAATCAGAAGTACGCGCTCTTGTTCCTTATTGGTTATTGTTTTTGATGTAGCGGTGAAAGCGGAGCTGGCAAAACTGAAAGTACGAAATTAATCTTACAATATTTAGCAGCGATAAGTGGAAAACATTCGTGGATCGAGCAACAAATCCTCGAAGCTAATCCAATATTAGAAGGTATGGTTGTAACTTTTATTCTTAAATGTTGTTTATAAAAGTAATAATTAATGATAATTATTTTGATTTCTTCAGCTTTTGGAAATGCAAAAACCATCCGCAATGATAATTCTTCGAGATTTGGAAAATACATCGATATTCACTTCAACCATCAAGGCGTCATCGAAGGAGCTAAAATTGAGCAGTATCTATTGGAAAAGTCCAGAATTGTTTCGCAATCAAAAAATGAACGTAATTACCATATTTTCTATTGTATGCTTGCTGGACTTTCGCGAGAAGAAAAGACTAAATTGGAGCTTGGCGACGCGTCCCAATATAAATATTTGACTGGGGTATGATTGCATTCCATTCTACTCCAAGTAAATGGAAACAAGTCAAATTATATGTATCGGTGCTCATTTCAGGGTAAAAGTATAACTTGCGAAGGACGCGATGATGCAGCTGAGTTTTCAGATATCCGTTCTGCTATGAAAGTTTTGTTATTTTCCGATCAAGAAATAGGGGAAATCATGGCCTTGTTAGCGACGTTACTTCACATGGGAAATATCAACTTCAAGGCAACATTTATAGGTAAATTTAAAATTGGTGGTGATAAAAACTTTTTATTGTACGGTGTGTTTCATAACTGTTGTAACTTTTTCCACCGGGTGAATAGACAACCCTTAAGAAATAAAAATCTGAAAAAATAAAAATAAATTACTCTAGGCATTTTTTGCCTACCTTTGAAAGTGAAGGCACCGCACAGCACAAAGTTTTTCAAGGCTGCAAGGCAGTTGCGAAACAGTCATTATTTAATTTTTCTAAAAAAAGTGACACTATTGCCAATGGTGGATCTCTAACCCTAAATGAAGCACTCTCTTGCATTTTGTCAAAATCTGACGAATGTTTTTTTTTTTTCAATCCACCCTAGTACACAAACTAATTTTCTCAATTTTTTTCTCTTGCTTCTTTAATTTTTGAGATGAAATCGTGCCTATATAAAATTTTTTGTTTCTCATGAGTTGCCTATTCACCGGATTGAAGGAGCTACAATCGAATCGGTGAATCGGTAGATTTTCATAATATTTTCTTATAGATAATTTGGATGCGACAGAGATCCCCGATTACAGTAATGTTAATCGTGTTGCTAGTTTGTTAAACGTATCTAGTCAGCAACTGGTGGACGCATTGACTAGGAAAACCATTTTTGCGTACGGCGAGACAGTCGTAAGTATTTTTGATGAATTTATATCGAGCTTGTTATAGAGAAAGTTTAATTATGACAAGAATCCCATGAACTTTCGATTTTGATAAAATTTTCATAAAATCTGACGTTCCCTAGATTTCCTAATAACTGTAGGGAAAAAACTGATTAGTGCGATATTATTAAAAATGGATTTTCAATGTTGTTTTCAGGTTTCAACACTTTCTCGAGAGCAGTCTTTAGATGTAAGGGATGCATTTGTCAAAGGAATCTACGGAAGGTTATTTATTCATATAGTTAGTAAAATTAATAACGCAATTTACCGACCGAAAGGGCAATCCAGATGTTCGATCGGTGTTCTGGACATTTTCGGTTTTGAAAATTTCGATGTTAACAGGTACTTGATAAATATGATTAAAATGATCAATTTAAATCATCGCCAATTACGCGATCAAATTACTAATTTGAATACGTTTTGCAGTTTCGAGCAATTTTGTATCAATTACGCCAATGAAAATTTACAACAATTTTTCGTACAACACATATTCAAGTTAGAACAAGAAGAATATAATCACGAACACATCAGTTGGCGACATATTGAGTTTGTCGATAATCAAGATGCCTTGGATTTAATTGCCATCAAACATTCCAATATCATGGCTTTAATTGACGACGAATCGAAATTTCCAAAAGTAATTTAATTTTTCAACAGTGATCGAAATCTGAAATGAATGAATGTATTAAGATCGATATGGTGTCTATTTACAGGGCACAGATACCACATTGCTGGCAAAATTACATAAAGAGAACGGATCGCATAAAAATTATTTGAAGCCGAAGTCCGATGCAAATCCTTCATTTGGATTAAATCATTTCGCTGGCGTTGTATTTTACGATACCAGAGGTAAAGTTGCTCAAGTACCTTTTCAAATAGATACCTATTTCTTTTCAACGATGTAACTGATTTCTTCTGTTAGGTTTTTTGGATAAAAATAAAGATACATTCAGCGCCGATTTGATGCAACTAATACACATCTCGGCAAATTCGTTTTTGAAGTCGTTATTTGCCGATGAAATTGGAATGGGCTCTGAAACAAGGAAACGAGCCCCTACGCTTTCCATGCAGTTCAAAAAGTCATTAGATTTATTAATGAAAACGCTTTCTTCTTGTCAGCCTTTTTTTATAAGGTGTATCAAACCAAATGAATTCAAGAAACCGATGGTACTTTCATAAAATACTTTTTTGCTCGTTTAACCTATATGCATTTGTATTTTTCAACGTTATAATTTACTGTGTAGATGTTCGATCGAGCATTGTGCTGTCGACAATTACGGTACTCGGGTATGATGGAAACTATACGAATTCGAAGAGCAGGTTATCCAATTAGACACGGATTCAAAGAATTTGTGGAACGGTATCGTTTCTTGATTCCAGGGATTCAGCCGTCTCATAAGGTAAATATTTCATTCATAATCATCAAGTCATGTAAATTCAGTTACGTAAACCCCTATATTTTTTCAGACTGATTGTAAAGTAGCAACGCGAAGAATTTGCGAGGCAGTTCTTGGAAAAGAATCTGATTATCAATTAGGATGTACTAAAGTATTTCTGAAAGATGCTCACGATTTGTTTTTGGAACAAGAAAGAGATAGAGTTTTAACAAGAAATATTTTGATATTGCAAAAATGCATCAAAGGATGGGTTTATCGACGCAGGTAAATATTAATATCTAATCCGAGGACGTGTTTTTTTTTTTGTTTTTTTGTTTTATTCTATTTTATTCTGCCGTAGATATTTGAGACTAAAAGCAGCCACGATTACTATTCAAAAATACTGGAAAGGATGGGCCCAACGAAGACGCTACCAGAAAATGAAAGTCGGATATATGAGGCTTCAAGCTTTAATTAGATCGCGAGTTTTGTCTCACAGATTTAGACATTTGAGAGGACATATCGTTAGCTTACAAGCCAGAGCGAGAGGATACTTGATACGCAAAATGTACGCTAAAAAAATGTGGGCTATAATTAAAATTCAAGCTCATGTTCGACGGGTTATTGCTCAGCGTAAATTCAACAAAATTAAAGTACGCGAATATGTATTTTTATAGTGAAAATGGGTAACGCACGGATTCTAAAAACCATTATGTAAATTTTTCCAGTTTGAATATCGCAGTCAAGTTGAAGCTTTGAAACTGAAAAAAATTGAAGAAAAGGAATTAAAAGACGCTGGTAACAAAAGAGCGAAGGAAATAGCCGAACAGAAATACAGGGTATTTGACCTCTTTTTTACTCGCCTTAAATTTTTTCCATTTCAACGTTGCTAGCTTAATTTCTATTTTAATATATTAGGAACGTTTGAAAGAACTAGAGCGTAAGGAGCACGAAATTGAAGTTGAAGAGAAACGACGAATGGAAATCAAAAAGAATCTGATCAATGATGCAGCCAAAAAACAGGATGAACCGGTAGACGACAGTAAATTGGTGGAAGCCATGTTTGATTTTCTACCCGATTCAAGTAGCGAGGCTCCTCTACCATCGAGGCAAACATCCGTATTTATGGTAATAAATGATAGATCAGCTTTACAGTGGCGAATCTGAGAGGAAATATAGGGAAGTCAGAAAGTTGATGTATTACTGTATCACTTCTTCAAAGGGGGAGAAGGCAGTTCTATGGAATAAATTGAAAATTCACTTTTTTGAAGAACTTATCATTTTTTTTAAATGTAGAGAAATTTTTTCACGTTTTCAAAAATATAGCTATTCAATTTCCTAAATTGCAAGATTTTCAAAAATCATCAAATTTCTCGAAATCGCTGAATTTTTTAAAATTCTCTCATTCACAAAAATTACAAAATTTCCAAAAAGCATAATATCTTAAAAATTGTCATTTTTTTCAAAAACTGAAAATTTTCCCAAAAATTATCAAATTTCTCAAAATCGCTGAATTTTTTAAAATTGTCTAATTCACAAAAATTATTGATTTGCCAAAAATTACGGAATTTTCAAAAATAATAATATTTTTAAAATTTTAAAATTTCTAAAAATTGTAATTTTTCTAAAAAATTGAAAAATTTTCAAG
>FIZV01026807.1:0-13469 GCA_900050545.1 Trionymus perrisii | reverse complement strand
TTGGCCTGTACAGCTCCCCCCGTACACCTGGCAAGGTTATCAAGCACATGAAAAAAATCTAGATAAAATTTGCTATCCAGCGCCGCAGAGTGCAACTTCCTATCTAACACGGTACTTGAGTGACGCAAGCTCGAAAATCTTGGGCAAAATCAAAAACGAAAATTTTTTCAAAGTCCATAACTTTGCCCCTTCAAATCTTAGGACCTGCAAACATGCATACACATGTGTAGTTTGGGTAGTAGCATCGGTAGTTTGAAGGGAGTGCACTGGTCCCGGAACACCCTGTATTGAAAATACTTAATCAAAAAATTGATGTTGCGAGAGAACTAAAATTGAATAATTTAGGAAATAAAATTGAATCAAAATTAAGAAATTGGAAAAATTTGGTGAAAATTGGAATTTTGGTAATTTTTAAAGTTGAATAAATTTCTGAAACTGTGTTAATGCTCAGAGTGTAACAAATTTTTAAAATTCGGTAAAAATTTTGAAATGGCAAAAAATTTTTTAAATCGATAAAATTTGATATCACTTTCAATTTTGATAATTTTAAAATTTTAATTAAATTTTCAAAATTGCATTAATTTTTTTAATTTGATAAATTTTTGAAATTTGTGAAATTTTAAAAATCAGGTGAAAATTCTGAAATAGGTAAAAATTTTAATTTGAATTATTTTTAAATTTGAATGAACTTTCAATATTTCTAAAAATAAAAAATTTGAAAATTTTGATAAACATTGGAGTTTTGGTAATTTTTAAAGTTGAATGTATTTCTGAAATTGGGACAATTTTCAGAGTTCAACAAATTAAAATTCGATAAGAATTTAAAATTGGCAAAACTTTTTAGAATTTGAAAGGCAAAAATTTTAAAATTTGACATCACTTTCATTTTTGATGATGCATTATTTTTTAAATTTGAGAAATTTTAGACATTTGTAAAATTTTTAAATTGTTAAAAATTTCAATATTTGATTACCATTTTCTCAAAAAATTAAAAAAAAAACAATTAAATTAAAAAAATATCACATTTAAAAGAAAAAAAAAATCCTGGAATAATAAATAAAACATGTTTGTCAGTTTTTTTCATCTTCATTTTTTCATTACATTTTTTCCAATTTCCCTATTAATTTTTTTTTTAAACACAATTTTTTTTATGAAATCTGGTTAGCAAGTAATTTTTTCAATTCAAGAAAATCTGTATAAAATAAATACATACGACTAATACGAGTTGCAACATTTCGTACCAAATTTATACCAAGTGTGTTATTTGGATACAAAACGTCGACAGTATAACCCCACCTGCAGATTAAAATTTAATAGAAGACCTCTAAGAAAGAAAAATCATCTACATAAAATACATCTTCTTAAACTCGCGTACCGCAACCGCAGCCAAAAGAAGAGAAAAACTAACCAACCCTGTATCAACGCGCTACAATCTCCCTAGACTCTTTAAAAACGTACATCATTTAATCACAATTACCTTGCGTTATAGACGAGAGCGCCAAAGCTAGCGAGAGCAAGTTTTCTTAAATTAACTTCTACACTTTATACATCCAGCCAACCAGACGTCGATAAGCTACCCATATAAAGCGGTGAAACACCGTACACATACGTACCCGCTGCGGCTGCTGGTTGTGCCGCGCCGTTACCGTGTCGAAAACTCGTTCGAAATTAAGTGCAACAAATCACATAGGGGAATACGCAAGTACAAAACGTCTTAACGAAAAAAGCAAAAGCCAACGCGAGAGTCTATAACCATATTCGTTTAAGATCGCGCTTTCTTTGGAGCCACCCCAACCCCATCTCTTGGCTCCGGCTGGTAATTCTTTTGCTATACGGCGTATAGTCGTAAAGTAGAGCGAGGGGAGGGACGCACACCATGCAAGCCGCCGTGTGCTGCATTTCTTTAAAGAACAAACCACCGAAATAATGCGAAATTAAAACGCAACTTCGATTTTTCTTCTTTCGGCATCGTTGGGTAAATGAACTTCGTGTAGTACCCATACATGACTCGAGGGAGCATCATTAAGATGCCTGTAGAGAGCGGCTGTATGATTTTTTCTGCATCCCTCAATATAAATACGAGTGCGATATGTTTGTACGTACGTGCGTAGTGCGTACTATGCGTACCTTACTTACCTTATTTAAATGTTGGTATTGTAAAATGTGCTTTTATTTTTTCGTTTCGCTGAGTAAGCACGTTTATGAGCAGCTTTAAGCGAAGAGGAGGAATTCTATTTATTTATTTTTTTTGTACTTTAGGCAAATATTTAGTTTTTCGTTTCAAAAAAATATCTCAAATAAACTTCTGAAAATTTTTAGAAAATCTTCGTTGAAAAATTCTTTAAAAAAAATTGGTATTCCATACAAATATTGTTCACAATGCAATCACAAATTCTGCGTACATATTACATAACTTGTAACAATAATAAGTCCAAATTAGCATTGCCCTTTGCCTTCTGAAACACATTGTTTAGGCCTCATCAGTTTTTTCTTTACTTTTGGCTTCTTCACTTCAATGTTGTGCTTATATTATTAGGATTTTTAAAATCATTAAAAAAAAAGATTAGAAGACAACTGACGAGACCTGGGTAATATTCATCTCTAAATATGTTTGAAAAAATTATTCAAGTGTCTACAAAAAACCCCTTTTTTCATGTGTTTTATTAGGGATCTAGTTTTATATATCTTATTTGATATTTTGGAGATACGTGAGCGGAGGGCGGGGATGATTTTTTTAATGTTCCTAAGAAAATTGCAGTTTATGCATTACTGAAAATTTGATCATTTTTGAAAATTTACAATTTCAGAAGGTAATTGGATCATTAAAAATTTGTCAGTTTTTGAGACAGAATTTTTTTTTCGAATTTTCGAATTCGAAAAAAAATATAATGACTTTGGGAAATTCGATAATTTTTGAAAATTTTGTAATTTCAGAAAATTATTGGATCATTAAAAATTAACAATTTTGGAAAATTTTGCCTTTTTTGAAAATTCAATCATTTGAAAATTTGTCAGTTTTTGAGGAACGACAGTTCTTAAAAATTTGACAGTTTTTGAAAAATTAATAATTTTTTCGAATTTTCGAATTTAAAAAAATTCAAAGATTTTAGGAAATTTGGTAATTTTTGAAAATTTTGCGATTTAAGCAATTAAATAATTTTTGAAAATGAAAAAAAAAACGTACTCTAAATTTTAAAGAAATTCTAACTCTCGTTTTTTTTCAAAACAGTGCGGTTTTTCAAAAAATTGAATTTTCTATTCATTCCATAAAGCAACCCTCTCCTCATTTGGAAAAGTGACATGTATCAACTTCCCCCAAATTTTTCTTCTTAGATTGGTCACTGATTTATTTCTGTACATTTCATTTTTCATTTTATGCTTATATAGTGAAGATTTGCAGGTGAGGGTCGTGATAACGAGGGGGACAAAATTTTTGGTCCTCAAGCGGCAAAATATTAAAACCGTATCTGGTTGTTAAACAAAAAAGAAAGAAAGAAAGAAATTATGAAAAATTCTTTCGAAAAATATGCCATTTTAAAAATTGTTGCAGCGTAATCAGGAATATTACTCGTATTTTCTTAAAAAAATCCTTCCAAAAAAAAGTTCTTTAAAAAATTTATTTGCAAACTTGAAAAGTTAAAACCTTGATTTAAAAAAAAAATTGCACTAAATTTTTTGTGCTGATAAAAATTTTTTAAAATGGGAAATCTAATCTCTCAAAAAAATCACATTTAAAAATCCTTGAAATTTTTTATTGAAAAAGTTGTCCAAAAAATTACTCTAAAAATTATTTTAAAAGATTTGAAAATTCTTCCAAAAAGATATGTCATGCTTAATTGCTTACAACGTAATCAGAAGAAATATGAATATTATTTTAAAAAATCATTCTATAAGATGTTTCTGAAAAAAAAATTGCATAAAATATTTTTCAAGAACATTAATTTGAAAAAAAATATAATAAAAAAAAAGTTGACATGAATAAAAAATGTAAGTAGTTAGAGAAATTTCAAATGTACGAAAATAAAAGTTTAAGAAATTGATCTATGAAAAGTACATGTTTATGGCTGAAAGTTCTGTGATAAAAAAGATCTTGATGTCAATGATGGAAAACTGAAATAACATCATTTTAGTTCTAGTTTTCAGTTTTCAATTTTTTAATTTTTATTCTCGTCGTTGGGGTGGCATATCTTGTATCAAGGGGTTCCGTACATCTATATTCTTTGTAGTTTTCAGATTTCGGTTTTCGATTTTCCAGTTTTCAGTTTTAAGCTGGCGAAAAACGGGACAAAAGATTTTTTGAAATTTTGGCAGCCATTATAGAACGTATTTTTTCCCTCAAAATTGGTCGATTTTTAGGTATTTTTTCAGACGTTCTAAAACTTAAAAAAAAAAAATTATTCTTTTTGAAAAAAAAAATTTACATTCAATTTTTTTTTCTTAATATTGGAAAATTGACCAAAAAAGGTAAAAAAAAAAACACTAAAAAATAGAAACTGAAATTCTTTTCAAATCTGGTTCTAGTTTTCAGTTTTCAGTTTTTACTGTTTCTGTTCCAGTTCCTGTCTTAGTTTGCCATCACTGCTAAAAATGGCTGAATTGATGTGACGTTGTGGATGTTTCACTTTTGTCAATAAGAAAGTTGAACATTTGTCTACCTTCATATCGCAGGCAAAAATTGTAATCGATTGGTTTGGAATTCGTGGAATTTATTTATTTTTTAGAAATAGAACCATCGCACCCTTCTATCAAATACGTACAAAAATGTTACTTTCTCCTCAAGTGTACCAAGATACCTTCACTTAGTACCCTTGATACGATACGAGGAAAACCCATAAGAGAATGAAATGTTGACTTTATTCAATTGGCAAATACGAGAGATTGAGCGTGACTCGAGACTATTTTACATATCAGAGAAGCTGGATCTTACTTAGAACTACCGCACTAGGTAGTAGGTACGTACAGACGTACGTGTAGAGCTTTTTGTCTGTCTTACACGAGTACAGATAAGAGGCAGAAGAACTTTCATCCAGAACCAGCTACCCCTTTTGAAGGCTCAAGACGGGAGAATTTCGAGGCAATGGTGTAAAAAAAAATAGAGAAAGAAAGGTACGAATAAAGCCGACAAGTACAGGGTATTCTCAGCAGACGAACGTCAATTGTGCATAGGTTGTCGGGACACAAGGGGTGAAAAATCTAGCGACTTACTTTAAATGGTAATCCTATTTTTCGTCTTATGAAAACGACGGTGGTTCGGCAAGCGCCATCAGAGCTCTGAGAGGCAACATTTTCATCTAGCCGAAAAAATGTAACACAATGCTGGCATTAAAATTCGATTGTTCGGAATTTCAAATAGATTTTACGTTTGTGTGTGTGCTTGTGTGTGATAAGTGAGAGAGAGATGAAGAAAAAAGTATGTGTGGGAATAGGGGTTGTGAGGAGAAAAGGAGATGAAAATTACTGACAACAGTGAAGTCGCATTAGCGAGTTAAAAGGGTACGATAATGGGTTCAGCCACGACCTATCTGCTCTGCTGGTATATTCGTATATATTCCATACGTATTGCTACGCGTATATGTGCGGGTAGAGAATTGCTTTGAAACATACTTGGCATCATTATGGCGTATATGTGTAGAGAGTATAAAATTGGCGAAATGTATTCGCGTACTTTCCTACATAAATGTACCTATTTCTATACTATTTTCGTAATGAGTGTATTTTTGTTGTGGTTTTTGCGCGAGAACCTATTAACATATTTTATTAGCGTTAGCTTTGCGGCTTCGGCATCATCCCCTCAGGTGGAAGCCGAACCATCCACCATCCTTCCAAGGGATTTTTTCCAAATAGAGTTTCTTTTTAAAAACCCAATGCCCGGGTGGTTTCGGCATTGGCTGGAATTTTCGCAACGGCAATTTCTCCATTAGTGAGTATATTTTCACAGCGAACAATTAATGCGAATGGGAAATTATTGGATTAGCTGGACGCGAGTGAGTGAGGTCGAGGTTGATATACGAAATTATGCCGGGTTATAGCCATACTATGGTGGTCGATGCCGAGGTCGTTTTTGTCGACCTCATGGTGAGCTTTTTTAATGGCCTCTTTCGTACACGTATTATGGAAATATTCGCAACGCTGCGTATTCTGAGCTAGTGCCAGAATGTTGGCGTGTTTTGGCTTTGGCGTTTGCCATAGATTTACATAAGAATCGTGCTGTTTTGGTGGATTTTTTTAAGAGCTACGATGTGATGGTGGGTTTAGTTCAAGATGCAAAGTTTCACATTTAGTGATATTTTATATACAGAGTCGGTTGGTGTTATTTTTGATTTCTTCAGCTGCGCTGCTGTAATGTTTAGTGGGATTTTGGAGTCGCTTTGTTTATTGTTCGGCTGGAAAAAGAGAAAGGAAATTTGAAAGGGATTGTTGTTTGGCCTAGTTTTCGAAATTAATTTGTGTCGTGAAAAAAGGCCGAGAGATTCTCAGTCATACGTCACGTCACGTCGTTTCAGAATTGTTGTATTAAGCTTTATAAACGTTGAAACTTTTTGCAATTTTTTTAATTTGAGAAAATTTGTAAATTTCAAAGTTTGTAATTTTATCGAAATTAATTTTTAAATGTTTCATCCTTTTCTAGAATTTTACATTTTTTCTGCTTTTTGCTAACTTTAAAATGTTCTTAAATGAGGAAATTTTTCTTTTGAAAATTTTTGATATTTCATCAAAGTTTTCATTTTTTTTTTAATTTTCCCAATTTTGTAAAAAAAGTTTTTGGAGATATTCGCTTCTAATTTGAGAACCTTTTCAATTTCTGTGAATTTTTAAATAATTATAGGTACTGTCACCTAGGAAAATTTCTACGAAATTTCAACACCGGAAAACGGTCAAAAAGTGACGTTAAAAAATGCGATTAAACATGCGACTTCAGCTAAGCTGATTCGCCATTTTTTTTATACATATTCAGTTATTCACGGAAATACCGATTAACGGTATTTAATTTAATTTCCTACACGAGGCTCTTGCCTGTACCTAAATTAGTCGAGCAAGAACAATTAATCAAGAGACACCTCGGTGACAACTCTGCTCCCTTCGGTTACCCTTAATTCATTATAAGTTTATATCTTGAAAAGAGGAAAAAGTAAAGTGTTATTTGCCCTTGATAAAATCTCGTATATTTGTTCATTTCATATTTTATTTTCTCGCTTCCTATGTAAACGAGACATTTGTCCAGTCGCGAGAAGGGGCATAGTCACATTATTTAATTGTGGAAGTTTCCATATTACTTCTTTTTTTCTAAAACAATCCCAACATTTTTTTAAAGTTTCAAATTTTTTCGCTTTTTTTTCTAGTAGGTAGTTGGTAATTTTTCCAAATTTTTGACATTTTGTTAAGTTTTATTTTAAATTTTCGTAATTTTGTGAAAAGTGTTAGGTGTCCTCGTATACTACATAATTTAAAAATTTTAACATTTTTTCTAATTCTCCATTTTCAAAATTTTTTATCTAATTTTGAAAAGTTTCTAAACTTTAAAACTTTTCTTAAAATTGTTTCCAAACTTTGTCATTTCAACAACTTTGTTTTTATAAAAAAGTAATTTTTCTAAAAACCATTTCGTTTTCAAAATTGCTCTAAAACTTGCAATTTTTTTTTATTTCTCCTCTTTTTTTTTAGTAGGTAATACAATTTCCCTAATTTTATACTTTTCTTATTTATCATATTTTTTCCCCAATGTTTGTGTTTTCTTCTAATTATTTTAAAATTGTTAATATTTTTGAAAACTGTGAATACGTATTTTTTTCGATTTACAAATTTATCCAATTTTTGTAAATTTTGAAATGTTTTCGAATAACTTGATATTTTTCGAAATTCAAGATTTTCTCACATTCTAATAAGTACTTCTTCAATTTTCGTAAGTTTTGAAAAGTTTGCAAATTTTAGTATTTTTCTAGACTGTTGAAATTTTTTCTGATTTTGTTATTTTAATTCTGTATAATATTTTTTTCAGTGTTTGTATTTTTTTTTACTAAATTTTAAATTCTTTTTTGAATAACAACAGATTGTTCCTCCAGAAAAAACGGAAGTTTGTCATCTCAAAATAATTGAGAGATTTTTCTCTCCAAAAATGATTTGAAAAAATTTTTATTCCTCGAAAAAATTTCAAGATATTTTTTTTTTTTTTAAATTGAGGACTTTTTTTTCTAAAAAAAAATAAAATTTCTCCTCCAAAATTACGATACCTATTTCTTTTCTGCAGAAATTGGAAAAGTTTTCTCAATAAAATTAATTCAAAAAATTGATATTTTCTTTCCTCCAAAAAAAGGCGAGTATCTATCTATCCATTTTTTTTTTTCTAAGAACACTAAGGTTAGATTTTTTTCAAAAATATCGTAAATACTTATTTCTCGAAAAAAAATTCCTCCCGAAAAGCAGTTGACAAAAATTTCAAGATTTTCTTTTTCAACAGATTTTTCTTGAAAAAAAAAGTAGGAAATTCGTTATTTTAGAATAATGGAGAAATCTTTCTCCTCAAAAATTAATTGAAAAAATTGAAAACATTTTTTCTCTCCAAAAATACGAAATTTCTTCTCTGCAAAAATTGGAAAAAATTTTTTTAATAGAATTAATTCAAAAAATTGATATTTTTCAAAAAGAAGTAGGTACTTCTTTCTCTAAAAATATGTTTTTTTTTCAAAAATAGGTACCTACCTACGAGATTTTTTTTCTCCAGAAAAACTCTATTTTTCAAAATTAACAGATTTTTCCTCCAAAAAAAGGAGGAAATTTATTGTTCCAGAATAATTGAGAGATTCTTCTCTTTATGAAAAATATTTTTATTCCTCGAAGAAATTTTAAGATATTTTCTGAAAAAATTGAGAACTTTTTCTCTTGAAAAATGAAATTTTCCCCCGAAATACGAGATTTCTTTTTTGCGAAAATTGAAGAAATTTTGGTAATAAAATTAATTCTTAAGATATTTTCTGAAAAAATTGAGAACTTTTTCTCTTGAAAAGTGAAATTTTCCCCCAGAAATACGAGATTTCTTTTTTGCGAAAATTGTAGAAATTTTCGTAATAAAATTAATTCAAAAAATTGATATTTTTCTCAAAAAAAATTGATTATTTTATTTCTCTAAAAACATGAGATTTTTTTCTCCAAAAATAGGTATTCATCTCTAAAAAATATAATTTTTCTCCTAAAAACCAGTTTAAAAAAATTCCAAACTTTTGTTTCAAAATTAACAGATTTGCCCTCCAAAAAAAATTGTACCAGAATAATTAAGAGATTTTTCTCTTCAAGAATTATTTTAAAAACGTTTTTATTCGAAAAAATTGAATTTCTTAGTAAAATTTTCACGTTTTATTTTGAAAAATTGAGAACATTTTTTTCTCTAAAAATACAAAATTTTTCCTGCCGAAAAATGAGATTTCTTTTCTGCAAAAATTAAATAAAAAAAATTGAATAAAGCAAATTTAGTAAAAAGTGATATTTTATCCACAAAAAAATGGAGGAGCTTTTTTTCTTTGAACTACGAGATTTCCCCCCTCAAAAGTGGAGATTTCTTTTTCATGGAAAAAAAATCTCTCCAAAAAATTGGATATTTTTTACTCCGAAAAATTGAGAATTTTTCATCGCTAAAAAACCAAGTTTTTTGTCCGAAAAAATAGTATAAAGATTTTTTCTTTAAAAAAATTGAGTTTGTTCAAATTCTTTAAAAATTTTCCAATTTTCTTCAGTCTTTTAAATTTTGTAAAATATGCATTTAAAAAAAATTGGATTCTCAGTTTTCAAAACTTTGAAGAAATTTTTGTGATTTTTTTCGATTTTTTCCAACTCAGATTTTTATACTGTTTCCACTTCGTTATTTTATTTCATTTCGCAATTTTCACAAATTCAGTCAAATTTTAGTGTTTTATTTTTTTTTGTTTTAATCAATTTTCTTTATCAAATTTCAAATCCAAAACTGCAAAATATTTCAAAAATATGAGATATGTGTTTTGATAAATTTTTGAACTTGACATGCACTCGAAGTAAAAAAGAAAACTCAGAATTCTCTGAAAGGGTTGCGTACCTAGTAATATACACTCGAGGGTACACCCGAGCACATCACATCGCGTGAAAATTAATGAAATAAAACCTTTTAAGAGCCCTAAACGCGTGCCAGAGTTCATTGGTTTATGGATATATGCGGTAACGCGATCGAGGGAATCTGTCACGAATGGCGGTGGCGGCGCAATGTCATTTGTTATTAATAACTAGACATATACATGTATATTTTTTCAACTGAAAGTTCCATCCCTTGTGGCGGCATACGTTTAATTAAAAGCACCTTGCGAGAAAATGATTCGTTGAAAATTCATGAGATTGGAAATTAGTAATTCTAATTCGATTTCTGGTATCGCGGACGCTTTTCAAAGACCCTAGTACAGAGCGGACGGACGCGCCGCATCCTGCAGGATAAAAATTAACGACTCGGTACGCGGTTGCTTGTATATATTTTTACTTATTAGCGTCGTCGTCGTCGGTCTTGGTATATATCGTCGTTATAATGAAAAATAAAAATGGAAAGCGCCTGTGACTTAACGTTTTCATTGTACGGTGGCGAAGATGATAATTTTAATAGCCTAAACGCCACGTCGTGAATTCAAAATAAGCTTAAATTTGTTATCAACGCTCATTTGTAAGCCCCTTGGGTAACTGTGTGTTTCGTTAATGCCTTAACTAGTAGTCTGTTTTTTGTGGCAGTCTTGTACAGTGTACTAGCAGCATCATGTCGTGCCCTCCCCTCGCCCATCCTCCTTCGTACGCTGCTCGGTAGCATGACGCAGGCATTACCGGTGAAAAAGTTGAGCGTTATGAGAAAGTATTGGCACGAACGTGGGGGTGACCCTTTGGTTTTATTTTTATTTCATTTATTTATGGTTGGAAATTAAAATACCGTTGTAGACGAGTAAGTTTTTTCTCGCTTTTTTCCACGTACCTACAAAACGGTTGTTTTTATGAGCTTTTTTTCGTTCGGACGACGTATCCGGTCGACGGCGCGGTAATTTAATTTATTGACTTTTCGGCGTTTTCCATTATCGATTATGTAAAATTTATTTAACGTTATAATTCACCATAAATGAAACTTTTGCCCAAGACCAAAAACGTAATAAATTTTACCACGATGACGAACTTGGAAGGAAAATTATTTTTCATCGTGTCAGCAATTCGATTAATTTTTTTGCCAAGGCTTCGGCGATTTTTTGCCCCACAAACTGTGTCAAGCTACTGGCAAGAATTTCAACCACGCTGAAAGTAAGGTTGAACTACAAAGGTGCGTGCAAAATAATCAGGGGGAGTGAAAACATGATCGAGTCTTCGGGTGTTATTACCGGATAATGTACGAAAGTTGCCGGGATTTCCTGGTGGGATTTATATTAATACGGGCTTGATAAAATGGTGGAATTTAATCGACACTCTTCGCTCTATGCACTGTGTGCAAACAAATACGTTGGAAAGCTTTTGAAGTACGATTTTGACCATCTCCATACGCTCATGAACAAACCGTTTGCTGTGCTGGACTTGCGAGTTTATTTGCGTAGATTTCAGTATATCTGTGGTGTTTGTATATACGAGTATTTGGCTGTGTAACGAAACGTGAATTGAATAATCAATTTATCTGACGTACCGAAAAAGGAAACTGAGAAATTTCCTGTGTGTTTTTTGCGTGCATGTGTGAAAGCCTCGATACGCCCAGACATACGATATAAGCTATACGAGCAAGAGGAGACGAAGAAAAGGATAACTTTGTCTTTCGTAATGTACTCGACGTTACTTCATCGACGAAAGGCGAATTTTTCCTAATCCTATTTACGCAACAGGCCTTGTCAAATGTGTTGTATTCGAGTTTACCCCTAGTCATGTCTTGAGATGCCGGTATACTCGATGATTGTGCGAGATTTGTTCGAAATCGTGTCCTATTTCAGCGAGTGAATTGATTTTTTGTGGTTGTCTTGTTAAGCATGCGGTCTTGTGGATTGGTTTGAAATACGTAAATTACGAGTATCGAAGAATAGTTATTTATGCAACATGTGCGTGACGTTGCATACAATATTTTTCCTAATAACGAACGAAAACATCGTTCTTACCTTCCTGTTTACTTTCTTAAAAATAATGCAAACTTCTAAAAAAAAAAATGATTAATGAATATGAAACATCTAAAATTTTGATAATATTACGAATAAAATAGAAATACGCGGCTGCTTTGTTTTGGAGGAGTTTGTTTTGTCACTTTCATTTGTAAACAAACCCTGAAAACAGGAAAGTTAGAACGAACTTTTCGTTCGTGTATTAGGAAAAACATTTTCTTAAATTAGGCTAAAAACACATTTTCAATTTCTTCCACCCGATAAAGCGAGAGTGCCTAATATGGCTCCTGCCTGATCTCGGCCCCTAGTGATGCCATCTTGCCAAAAAAGATCATGCTACTTTTTATGGAGGGGAATTCATCCATGGCAAAGGTAAAACTCTTAAAGCCCAAATAAATAAATAAATAAATAAACGCAAAATAAATAAAAAATCTCATTCAAACTTCCATATTTTCAAGTCATTTTTTGAAAATTTAAGTGGAAATTTTAAAAAAAATAATTTCAAGAGCTACCCTGATTTTTGTAGTGTTTCAGAATTTTTATTGAAATTTTGTTTAGTTGGTTTTTTTATTTTTTTTATTTAAAAAAAATAAGCTTTCATTTTTTTGAAATTTTGTTTTAAATAATGGAATTTTTTAAAAAGTGTACAAAAAAAAATTAAAATATGTAAAATTTTGTAAGCATTGATTTTTTTTTTTTAAAACCTGCTAAAATCGAATTTTGTAGAATTTTGTTAAGTATATTTAATCCTTGAAAATTTTTGAGGAGAATAGAATTTTTAAAATTTTACTGAAAAAAATTATCTGAAATTTTTTTGAGAAACAATTTTACAAAAATGAATTCTAAAAAACTCTGTACATAAATAAGAATTGCTTTTGAATTTTGCAAAAAAAAAAAATCAAAAAAACTGCTGAAATTGTCAATTTTTTTCTTGTTTAATACGCATGTAAAAAAATTTTCAAACAACAATTTTTTCAACAAATAATTTTTTGAAAATCCTGTTATAGAAACAAATTTTTTTGAATTTTATTATTAGGTATATAAAAAAATTTTTAAAACCATTTTTTTTTTTCAATTTTGCAAGAAACACATTTTTTTCAAATTTTGATTAACAGAAAATGTAAAAAAATTTGCACAAAAAACAATTTTTTTAAACTTTTTTTAAAGCAAATTCAGAATCTGAACAAACGTAGTACTTTTTTTTTGTTTGTTTTGAAGAAAAAAAACAAGTTTTTTAGAATTCTGCCAAAAATAAATTCTGCAAAATTTTGTTTGCAAACTTTTTTTAAAAATTGTTCTATAAACCGAAATTCTTGAAAGTTTTGGATATGAAACCCAAGTCTCAACAAT
>FIZV01026799.1:0-10351 GCA_900050545.1 Trionymus perrisii | reverse complement strand
TTGTCCGAGTACGGTGTGATCAGATTTTTATGCTCGAAATTTCAAGCAGTGTTGCCTATGTTCAAGATGAATCTATGAGACGTTATTTTCTGTTTTGTTCGAGGTCCGACCAACGTATGAAACAAACACAGGTCCGATCAACGTCATGTAGGTAAGTCTGTATGGTTGTGTGTATGTATAATTATATGTGTAGGAAAAGGAAAAGAAGTGAAAATAAAAAAGGAACGATATTGCCAATCAACGAGTAAAGTAAATATGTACAGAGGAGCTACTAATAAAGTTAATTTTTTTATTATTATTAAACGACTATTTCATGGCTAGGATGACGACGGTGATGATTATGATGATGATGACATACATGCGATGAAAATGAATATGTACACGTTCTCTTCATCATCTGCTAGGTATATAATTTTATTACAAGTTTTTCAGTCTTTTCATTTCCGCATTTAGCTAGGTAATTTTTTTCAATATTTTTTTTTTTTTTTAGGTATCATACGATAAGTGCAATATTGTACGATGGGCCTCGTGTGTTTTTCCTCTTTGATTTCGCTTTCGGTTATTACGATTATCATAATTATGTAAAATTGTGATGCGATGGTGTGCGTGTAGGTGTTCGTATGTATTCGTATATTGAAGTATCGCCATGTGCGATGAGTCGCGACGATAACGTGCCGTAATTTTTTTCTCCGGTTTGCCCTCGTGTACGTCTACGTAACCGGTTTTTGTTATTCGCGTATGGCCAATTTTTTTCTCGAGGACCTTTCGCTCGATTGTGATCTTGAAATTTTATTCATTAAGCGAGAGTGGTCCGGTGGTGGTTTATTTTATTGGTATTTTTTGGCGACCGCGTGCAGTGGTCGTTTTTATCTGATCGAGATTCGCGTTTTTAGTATAATTTGCACGATGCAGCTTGATTTCACGTGGCGTACGAATAATACGAAGTGTACATCGTGCAGGCGAAGAGGCAAATGGCAATGTGCTTACGCCTGTGTAATTTGTCGACGTACTGCGAGTACACGTAGCGTGGGTTCTATTGTGTAAAATTATGATGTGTCGGCCGTCTGAAGACGTTAATACAATGTTTTGTCGTCTGGCAGTGTCTTATTTCGCTGATGAGTATTTTTTTCTTCATTTTACTGCGTAGTATTATCGGATTTATGTGGTTACTGGTTAGGTTTAGGTTTAGGTAATAATTACCTCTACCTAGCATCTAACTACCTAGTACCTAGCTACCTACATGGGCGACAATGTAAGTAGATATTTATTGTCAAGTATACCTATCGAATTTTACCAGTGCCCATGTCCAGTTCAACGACTATACACTCTGGAGCTACAGTATGTGTATATTGATGACACAGCCAAACTATTTTTGTACAAACGATTACAGAATTGAAGCGTGATGAGTATTATATTGCGCGTGATTCACGATCTTCCTCGATTTCAAGGTTAGATTTGGACTAATACCGAATACGAGTGTATTGGCGATTATTTTTAAAAAAGTGTTTGCAAATGGGCACTTAGGCAGATAGAGGAAAGACGATTTTGTGGCGAAGCTGGAGGTGAGTTTTACTCGTGGGGTGCCGATTAGGAAGATTTATTTTTGAGATATTATTGGCGATGTTTGGGGTAGATTTTGAGTTACAATCAGTTTAGGTATTTATGCTTTTGAACAAAAAAAAGGGTGAGGTGCATCGATCTTTTCTCATTTTAACCTTTGTAATTGTTTCTTTTCGTATCTAATTTTTTTTAAATATCGTTCATTATCGATTTTTTGAATTTTTATTTTTCCGCAAGTTTGAAAATTTCTTAACTTAAATTAAATGTACCTACCTACTTTATTATAACTTTTTAAATCTCTGCAATTTTTAATTTTATTCAAGTTTATGCCATTTTTATGCGGTTTCCATTTAGGCAATTCTTTATTAATAGTGCTCATGCTCATTAGGTATTTACTTTTAAAATTTTTAAACTTCGTGCATATTGTGTATTAAAATCATTCGGCGATTTTCGTACGCAATATGTAAAATTATAGGAGAGGAAGCGGTACAAACGATTTTTTTTGCATTGACCAAAACTATTCTACGAATCTCAATGTACCTACAACTTTTATTTAAAATTGAAACTCGGTTTATATTTTTTCATTTTTTTTTAAATTTCGTCGATTTTTTCTAATTTTTATATTTTTTTGTTTTTAAATTTTTACGGATTATAGGCCATTATTAATAATCTTGAAACTTTTTTTTTGGATGCTACAATTTCTGGATAAAAGACTTTCGGTTATTTTGTAATTTTTTGTTCCTTGTCAGGTATTTAGAAACTTTGAAATTTTTTTATAAATTGTACGACTTTTAAACATTTCATCAAACACTCTGCGAACCTTATTTTAAATTTTTATTCGCCTTGAATTTATTTTCAGTGTATTTAAATTTTTTTTATTTCAGTTGTCAATCATCTTTAATCGCCGAATTTTTAATTTTCTTTAATATTTTGATGTTTTCAATTGTATCAACTCTTTAAAAATTTTTATAATTTTAATTTTTTCCCACTTTTCAACATTATTATACAGTTTTAACCCTTTCTAAATTAAATTTTAATTCGTTTCAATTTTCAATTTTTTTGATTTCTGAAATGATTATTGCTTTTTTTTGGTTGTCAATTTTTTCTAAAATTTCGGCTTTTTTTTTTTTTTTTTTTTTTTTTTTTTTTGGGGGGGGGAAAATTTTTTTTTTTTTTTTTTTTTTAATTTTTTTTAAAATTTTTTTTTTTTTTTTTTTTTTTTTTTTTTTGTTGGGAGGCGAGAAATTTTCTTCTCCTGTTTTTACTTTTTTACTTTTAAAAAAATACTTTTGAGATCTTACATCAAGTACAGAAAATATTCTGCTTTTCCTTTGGAAAATTTTCGTAAGAAAATGCGAATAATTTCCTTTTTTATACGGCATAATATAACTGGGTAATTACACTCGTATTTACGAAAAAAAATTATTTACGCTTTGTACTAACGGATTTCGAAGAAGAAATAAAAATAAAACCATTAATTAATATCTTCAATGTACGTAATCAAACTTCGTTTTAACCATTGCGAATGGCAGAAACCATTGGTCCACAACACGACTGCATATAAACGATAGAATGAAAGCTCCTATCGCGAACTAGGTCAAAATCTTATATCATTCTAAAAATAAGTAAAAAGAATTAAGAAAAAAAAGAACGAATCACCGCGAGCACGTGTCGCTTGCTAAACATTATATGTAGCAAAGATTTACTTCGCGTGTACGAGTAATTACACTAGCTCTCCTTTGCCCCCTTTACAAAATATATACGCTACGAAGCTCTAGGTACTTCGCTGCTGGTGGATGGGGAAAATGATGGAAAAGAGAAATGGAAGTGTTGTAAGAATCAAAATCGTCGGCCAGAAGTCAAAAGTCAAAAATAAAATGTACTCCATTAGGCTCGACCAGCAAGCACCAATGTATGGATGGTGAAAATTGATAATACGGTAGAGAGGAAGAGTAAGTGGCGAGAGAAGAGAAATAATAAAAACGGGAAGGAATAAAACAACCTGATAAGTGATAACACACAAGTCGAGTACGTACAGTAAGAACAACGGAGAATACGAAAAATACGTCGAGGATGTGCCCGAGAGTAGTTTTATTAGGTTTATGTGGTATGTACATTGTATACAGGGTGTTAAACGAGGCGTACGCAATTATTTAACCATATACATAGTTGCAACTCGAGTGGACAAACAAAAAACATTTCATGATAAGTTGCCTACCTCGAAAAATGAAGGCACTATAAAGCTTCGAAAAACTGATATTTTTGAAGCAAGGTAGGTGACAACACTGCATTCAAAAAAAATTTTCAACGGCCCCAGTGTGTAGTATTTTAAAAACGCAAGAAAAGTTGTAATTACATTGGGATGCGTATCTTTGAAATTGAACATGAACAGTGCTTGAAACAGATGTAACTCCTTGAGACGAACAAAAAAATTTATGTGAAGAATTTGCCTATCTTTTGAAAATAAAGGCGCTATAAAGCATTGAAGATTAGTATTTTCAAAGTTCAAGGTTCTGTGGCGTCTTCATTTTCAAAGATGAGCAAATTTTCAACATAACTGGGTTTTGCTCCTCTCAAAGAGTTACACCTGTTTCATGAATTTGGATTGACAAAATTTTCAATTTTTTGAAACCACTGGCCCTTAAAAATTGAGATAGATAACTTATTATACTAACGTATTTTGTTTGTCTGCTCGAGTTGCATCGTATGGTTGAATTATTGCATACGATTCATGGAACACCGAGTATATTTGATGGCTTGGTGAAATTTTTTATTCATTTTTTTCTTTTTCAAATAGGATTACATATATTTAAATTTGACGAGTGCACTCGTTGCGCTATGATAAGTATTGTTTCTTTTACAATTCTCGATTTATTAATAATTTTTTATTTGGTATTTAGTTGGTGGCTTTTTGAGTTCTTCTAACAAATTTAATCTAAGATTTTTTTTGCTAAAAAGTTTATTTTGTAAAATAAGAATCTATGACCGCTCAAAAATGAAGCAAAAATTAATTTTTCAAAAAAAATCGTATTTATAGAGATATGGGAGTATTTTATCGAGTCCGCTAAAAAAATCAAGAAAAACTACGATACCATAATAATTATTAATAGATATCTGTTTTCTTTTTCTTCCTCTTCTTCAAAAACGATTAAGTATTAGTTTATTTTTCATCCGATTGTTCCACTCTATGTACATATGTACGTAGACGACTCGTCGTAGTTGAAAAAATAAAATACAAAAAGTATGAAGAGTTTATTGGGGTAGAAATCTTGTTAAGTACGTAATATTTTGCGGTATTTTCATTTCTACGAAAATTAGCACAGCTCGTGGCGATGGAGTATTTTCCAATTTTCACTTACACTTGATATCTGTATTATAATTATTCCGAACGATAAAGTTTAATTAATATTATGTAAAACGGATGTTTTTTCCTTCTTTTTTTTTTACGTTTGACATTCAAAAATATTCGCACCATAATTTCAACCCGATCGAACAAGTTAAGAAGATTCGAAAGAGAAAGCATTTGCGTTTTTTTTTCGTCCTCGCTGGTTTTCGCTGCATCATCGATACCGCGCGCGTAAAAAATCTTTCGTTATCTCGGTCTTTGGTTACGAAATATTTGGTAGACTATTACGCGATCGCGCCTTGAATTTCCACCTCATATGATCATTACATTAGTAAGAGGTATCTACAATATATAGACTTTACGGAGCAGGATATGTGTGGATTGTGATAGTTGATAGTAAAAGGAAGAGGGTACGAGCTGCGAGGTAAGGTAATCGTGGAACTGAAAAAAGGAAGGGAAAAGTTACACGTACACGACATGGTGGCGTTATTTCTCAACTGTCAACATTTTTTTTTATTTTTTCAGTCGTAAGATATGGTGTACGAACAACTATACGAAGCGACATGTTGAGCGAAATAAAACAAATCTATTTAGATGTTTTTAAATAGATTTAATCTACGAAAGGCTAAACGAGCATTTACGTGACATTAAACGCGTTGCCTTTTAGACGTATGTACTTATTTTTGTCAGGAATCGATATTCGATGATGAGGAGGACAGGGGGTTTCTTCGGGTGAGTTAATCGAAATGAAAAATGATGGGAAATCTGTTTTGCTGAGATATTGAGCGTGTACGTGTTTATTTGTAGTATGGATTAGAGCGATGTTATGTCATCCTTGACATCGTTCGAGTTCTTCCAATTTTAATAATGCTACCGAATGATGAAAAAATCACGCGTTCGAAGAAGTACTCTAGCTTGTTATTTCATTTCGATAATGTATACGTACGAGTAGTTGGTTTAGTATTTGTTGTTTGAAATTATAGGTGTAATTTGTGCAGATATAATTGCAGTTCATCTTTTTTTTATGAAGTTGTCGTTGAATTTCTAAAAAAAAAAAGTAGATTCTGGGAACTTTTTATTGAAAACATTTCTTACAAAGAGTTTGATGTAATATTCAATAGAATGTTCTATATCATTAATTTTGTATATTTGCGACTCCCCCTCCATTTTTTGATCAAATTTATCAATTTGTCCAGCTTACACTCGTGTTTCTTAACTAATTTTTTTCCCAAGTTATGGATGCTCATATTCTTTCCCTTATTTTTAATAAATTTCAATTTTTCTACTGTTACGAATTATTATTTTCAATGTAATTTTTTAAATTCATAATTTTTTCCAATTTCTTATTGTATCTTAATTTTTGATTTTTTAAAATTACTATCCCGTTTGAGTTATTAAATTTTGATTTTCCCCTAATATTTATGTCATCTTTTATTTTTATTTGGTTTTTAATTTGTTAAAAATTTTACTATATAATCATGTTTTCAATTGAAGTCCAATTTTTGTTTTTTTTTGTGCAATTTTTTTTCAAGTACTTACCTACGCGATGTTACTATAAATTTAATTTTATTCTAATTCTTCATTTTCCTAACTTTTTAGGTTTTCAAATTTTTACTTCATCATCAGTTTTCATTGAATTTCAATTCTTAATTTTTTTTGCTTTTTTACTAATTTTCTAAAGCAATATCGTAAATTTTCATTTTTTTTTTTTTAATTGAAATTTTTTCTTTTTTAGTAAATTTTTCTTTTTTAATTCAATTTTCAATGTACTTAATTTCACTTACCTATCAACTTTTCCCCCTTTTTTTAAATTTTTCAGCACCTAGCAAAATTTTTAGATATTTTGTAAGACATTTTAGCGGAAAGGCATTTTATCAAACATTCTAAAATAATATATATATTTTTTTAAATACAGGGAATTTTGTCAGACATTCTGAAACATGAACTTTTAAAAATTTGATTGACTTTTAGATATTCCATTAGACATCCTGAAACTTACAAATTAAAAAAAAAAAAATTGAATGACTTTTAGACATTTTATCGATATTTTGTCAGACATTTTAAAACAAAATTTAAAAAATTTTTGACTTTGAGATATTTTGTCAGCCATTCTGAATTTGAAACCAACGATCGTATTTACTAACGTACGTGAAATAATATTAATTCCATCGATTATACAGAATATAATTAAGGTTATTAAGCCCCCCGCTAGTTGTTATAAGTATAATAATTCGCACCCCGCGCCGACGTAAGGAGTGCACTTCGAGGATGTACGTCGATCTAGTTATACAGCTATCACGCTGCGATTAATATTATGACGATGGTATATCCTGCTATATCTATGATACATGGGCTATGTATGTAGTATGTAGATGTACCTACCTAACGTACACAACAACAGTGAAATGATTATAATGGTGAGCCTTTCCATTGTACATGCGTGGTATTATTGGCAAATGATTTTGAAATTCGATCTAGTTCACGTTGCGTGCTCACCGGTTGAATACTGGCGAGCGAACGAAGTTATACAAATGCGCATTGTGCGCAACTTACCATATATCTTACGAGGGCATTGAAGTTGTCTAACTGTAAAATATTGCGCTACTTGATATAAAATTACAAGCGATTAAAAATTTCATCTGTTTTTTTCATCTTTGGTTATTTTTATTGAGAAAAGAATTGAAAAAATTTACCTATTTCGTGTTTTTGTTTTTTTGTGCTTTCAGAAGAAAACGGCCTGCTAACTAATTCGATTAGTACTTCGACTACGAATACAACTATGCTCGGACCGGCGACCAAACAATGTGCCCATTGCGGCAAAAGAATCACAGAACGATTTCTACTGAAAGCGTTGGATTTATTTTGGCATGAAGACTGTTTAAAATGTGGCTGTTGTGATTGCAGATTAGGAGAAGTTGGATCTACGTTATACCACAAGGCTAATTTAATATTATGCAAACGTGATTACTTAAGGTAATAAATTATTGAGATTATTGAGAAAAATTAATATCATTTGCTAGTTGGTATTATTGTTACCATCTACAAGGGAGAGAGAGGGCAGTAGGGGTTAATAAAGCGAGTAGGTATATTGTAGAAGAAAGAGGTTTATGTATGGAATACTTAAGAGGTGTTAACAAATTATAACGTCGTCGTATTGTAGACTTTATTAAATATGCTAATGCGGACTACGCACTGTATTTGTATATTGCGACCAGTATTTATGGTTATAATTTTAATTTATGTTTGTGTATGTGTTTCTTTTACAGATTATTCGGTACTACTGGTTATTGTTCTGCTTGTAATAAGGTTATACCAGCTTTCGAAATGGTTATGCGAGCCAAAAGTAATGTTTACCATTTAGAATGTTTCGCCTGTCAACAGTGCAATCACAGGTGGGTTTTTTTTTACATTTTTTTCCACATTTTTAAATTTTAATTAAACATGGTTGTGTTAAGATTAATCTAGAAAGTGCTTTTTTTTCTTTGAATTGAGAAAAAAATAATTTGAACAATTGACAGAAAAATCATTCGAAATAGGTACCTACCTATTCAGAAAAAACAGTCAGAAAAATTACTTTGAAATTACCTATTCTTTAAAATCACTTTCATCGTCATTTTTGAATCAAATACTTTAAAATGATCATTGAAAGTCATTCTAAAATGTGTTTTTTTTTTAAATTCTGACTATCATTTCTGAATGAATAATACGAGTATGTAATAAATTTTTGGTCAGTGTTCATTTTTTTTTTAAATTATTGAAATTAGGTATTTTTTAAAATGATAATTCTCAAGTATCATATAAATTTTACTGTAAAATGTTATTCAAACACTTTCATTGTATAAATTCAATTCATTCAATAAGTAGTCTTAAAAAATCTTCATCAAAACTCAGATAGGTTTAAAAAGTCATTCGAAAATTACCATCAGTTCAAAAATGTTCATTCGAAATTGAAAAAAAATTAAATTTGTAAAAAGTCGAAATACACCCAATTGTGTTTTTTTTTAAGTTGAAAAATGAAAATTTTGATCAACATTTTTTTTTTATGAATTGCTCTAAACGATTTCTTAAAATGATTTAGAAAATGGAAACTTTGAGGAAAAAAAAATTGAAAATCAAAATTCTGAATAACTGACTTGGATGTACACACTTTTTTTCTTTTTTATGAAAATTCTGTAGAATTTTTCGAGATTGTTTTTAAAATGTTCATTCCAAACAAAAAGAAAAAAAACGCAGGTAGGAATTATTTTTTTAAATTAGGAAATGGAAATTTCGACCAAAAAAAAATTAAAAATCGAAATTCTGAATAATTATTGATTTTTCTGCAGGTAGAGATACACACGATTTTTTTTTAAAATTAAAATTTGAAATTTCTGAGTACATTTTCCGAATTACTCGGACATTTGAAATGTTACTCAATAACTTTCAATGAAAAACTCGTTCAAAAATTTTTGAATGTTTTTTTTTTTTTTTTTTTTTTTTTTTTTTTTTTTTTTTTTTTTAGAATTGCTCTAACGACTTTTCATGGTGATTTTTTTATGAAAATTCCCTAGAATTTTTCGTAATAAGTAATTTTAAAATGTTCATCCAAGTTGAAAAAACACAGGTACCTCGGCATTATTTTTCAAAATTATAAAATGAAAATTTTGACCAAAAAAAAAAATTAAGAATCAAAATTCTGAATGATTGGTTTTTTTATAGCTGTGCTTTTTTCTAATGAAAATTTCTTAATACATTTTCCAAATTATTCAAGAATTTGAAATGCTGCTACGAATAAAATTTTCCTCACAAAAATCATCGAAAAAATAATTATCAACGTTTGAAATTTTTTTTCAAGCTTTTTAAACTTGTTTGAAATGAAAGTAAATTTTCTGAATAATTCTTTTAAAATAAAAAAATGTTTAAATTACTAATTTTATTTTGAAATTTTCATTGTACCACAACTAATTCAGAAGTCTTGAAAAATCTTCATTAGAAAGTAGAAATTCGTATATAAACGTTAAAATAAACCGAAACGTGTCATTTTTCTAAGCTAGAGATTAAAAATTTTACAAAAAAAAAGAAAAAGAAAAGGTAGAAATTTTTTTTTAAATGGTGGTTAAAAAATTTAAAAGAACAAATTTTTTCAGAAAATTTAAGGAGTCATAAAAAATTGAAAATTTGGGAATACTAAAAATTTCAAAGAACTAACCGAGTCATTCACAAGAAATTGAAAAATCAGAAAGTTATTAGAAATCCGACAATTTGGAAAAATGGAAAATTTAATTAATTAAAAAGTGCAGAAGCAATTGACTGTTTTTTAAAAATTATAAAAATCATGAAAAATTGATTTTTTTTTTTTTTAATTCAAAATTCAAAAAAACTGAAAAATCGTTTGTGTGAAATTAAAAAATTAAATATTCATAAAAATTTTAGAAAAAATTAGAAATTTTAAATTAGGTGTAAGTA
>FIZV01026745.1:0-11172 GCA_900050545.1 Trionymus perrisii | reverse complement strand
AACCCATCTACTCAAAATAATCTTATTGTGGGAAAAAAAAAAAAAAAAAAAAAAAAAAAAAGGAGCGAAACAAAATCTTAAATTGCAAAATGTGTTGAGCACCTAATTTCAAAATTTTTGAATTAATTTCCCTACTAACTTGCTGAAAATGATATTTTGTAGAAAAATATTTTTAAAATCTTAATATTTTCTATTGCAGAATTCACGTGGAAGATAACCTTCATTTAGAAGGAGAATACAATTTTGAACGCCGAGAAGACTTCACTGCTCTCTATGGTGAACGAGAAATAGTCAAACGACCAACCGATAATCTGAGACTCGAAGGAGAGTTCGAAAGACCAACAAGGCCTGCCATATTACCAGCTGAACGTCCAAAGCCTATTAAACCCTCTGATAACTTGAAACCAGAGGGCGAATTTGAGAGACCCGAACGTCAAAAAGTCATTCCAGCCGAGAGACCATCACCGATAAAACCCGCTGATAATTTGAAACCCGAGGGTGAATTCGAACGACCAACTCCTGCAAAGGTGTTACCTAGCGAACGACCGAAACCTATTAAACCATCCGATAATTTGAAACCAGAAGGAGACTTCGAAAGACCTTCTCCCACCAAAGTCATACCTGGTGAAAGGCCAACACCCGTCAGGCCATCTGATAACTTGCGCCCTGAAGGAGATTTCGAACGGCCTAAACCTACTGAATTCAAACCCGCCGAACGGCCAAAACAGAAAAAGCCTGATGATAATTTACGCCCAGAAGGAGAATTTGACCGTCCTAAACCTTCCCAGTTTGTACCTGCAGAGAGGCCAAAACAAAAGAAACCAGATGACAACTTACGTCCGGAAGGAGAATTTGAACGACCCAAGCCGACAGAATTTATTCCTGCTGAAAGGCCAAAACAGAAAAAACCAGGTGATAATTTACATCCAGAAGGAGAATTTGAGCGACCCAAACCAAAAGAATTTGTTCCCGTTGAAAGACCAAAACCTAAAAAACCAGAAGACAATTTGCGCCCTGAAGGAGAATTTGAGCGTCGTAAACCTATTGAAGCTCCCACTGGAGAAAGGCCCAAGCCTGTAAAGCCTATTGATAATCTTAAACCTGAAGGAGAATTTGAGCGCCCTATCAAGACTGCTCCTGGGGTACCCGATCGTGCAATTGTTGTCAAGCCAGTGGATAACTTGAAGCCAGAAGGAGAATTCTTTGGTCAGAGAATTATAACTGAAGAATTTCGACACACAGTTGGAGAACGAGCTGAAATTCACAGACATGTAGACAACCTAGTTTCTGGTGGAACATTTATAGGTGAGATTTTTTCAATCAAATGTTCAAATATTTTTTCTAATTAGGCTAGAAATAATTTTCTCTGAATTTTTTCAGCCGAAACCACCCAACAAACTGAATTTACTGGAGTGCAAGTAGAACGACCAAAGTTAATTCGAAGAAATACATTTACAAAGTTGGAAGGGGACATAACTACTGAAACTACAAGTTCTCTTGATTTTAGACAGTACCAAAATGTAGAGAGAACCACACAAGTTCAAAGAAAAGAAGACAATATCGTACTAGGAGATGAAACATTCCAGGTAAATTCATCATTTTGGGATGTGAGCATTTTACTCATTTTTTAAAATATCAAGCACTCACATTCGTACTTCCACTTTGTTTTTCAGGTTACTACACAGAACCGTGATGATTACCCTGAAAGGTGGATAGTAAAACCTGAAAAACCAAGGAAACATGTTGATAATCTACAAGTTACTGGGGAATTCTACTCTTCTACTAGTACAAAAGAAGATTATCGTGCTTATCATGATACCTCGACGAAAGAAACTATCAAGAGACGACAAGATAATTTGATAACAGAAGGCACAATGCTTTTGGAGACCTCTGCTATGACTGATTTCACTGAAAAAGTACCAGAACGTGTAAAACCTCAGAGACGAAGAACATGGACAAAACAAGATGGAGAAAGGTTCTTTGAAACTACAACTTCAGAGGAGTTCAAAGCTCATGTCACTGAACGAGTAACAAAAGTTGTGCGACAAGACAACCTCCGAGTTGATACCAGCAAGTTTGATAGTACCACTACTGCTCAAGAGTTTTATCAGATACATGAGGCTGAGGAAAGAGTAAAACCCAAAAAACCCAAGGATAATTTGAAGCCAGAAGGTGATTTTGAAAGACCAATCATTGAAGAAGTGGAAATGGTCAAACGACCAGAACCTATAAAACCTAAAGATAATTTGAAACCTGAAGGCGAATTTGAGAGACCTAAACCTAAGAAAATATTAAAAGGAGAACGTCCTAAACCTGTAAAACCTGAAGATAATCTGAAACCTGAGGGCGACTTTGTTAAGCCTAAAAAAGAGAAATTTGTTCCTGCTGAACGAGTAAAGCCAGTAAAACCTGATGACAACTTGAAACCAGAAGGTGAGTTTGAAAGACCAACAACTACTGAATTCATCCCAGCAGAAAGGCCAAAAGCTGTAAAACCAGGTGATAATCTTCGACCTGAAGGAGATTTTGAAAGACCCAAGCCAAGCGAATTTGTACCAGCTGAAAGACCAAAACCTATAAAGCCAGATGATAATCTTCGCCCAGAAGGAGACTTTGAAAGACCTAAACAAGTGGAATTTGTTCCCGCAGAAAGACCAAAACCTGTCAAGCCTGGTGATAATCTTCGCCCAGAAGGTGATTTTGAAAGACCTCAGCGAAACGAATTTGTACCAGCCGAAAGACCAAAACCAGTCAGGCCTGATGATAACCTTCGCCCAGAAGGTGATTTTGAAAGACCAAAACAAACCAAATTTGTACCAGCAGAAAGACCAAAACCGATCAAGCCTGGTGATAACCTTCGCCCAGAAGGTGATTTTGAAAGACCCCAGCCAACCGAATTTGTACCAGCAGAAAGACCAAAACCCATCAAGCCTGGTGATAACCTTCGCCCAGAAGGTGATTTTGAAAGACCAAAGCAAAGTGAATTCATACCAGCTGAAAGATCTAAGCCTATTAAACCAGGTGACAATCTTCGACCAGAAGGAGATTTTGAAAGACCAAAACAAACCAAATTTGTACCAGCAGAAAGACCAAAACCAATCAAGCCTGGTGATAACCTTCACCCAGAAGGTGATTTTGAAAGACCCCAGCCAACCGAATTTGTACCAGCTGAAAGACCAAAACCTGTCAGGCCTGATGATAACCTTCGCCCAGAAGGTGATTTTGAAAGGCCAAAACAAACCCAATTTGTGCCAGCAGAAAGGCCTAAACCTATTAAACCAGATGACAATCTTAAACCAGAAGGTGATTTTGAAACGCGAATGATCTCCGAATTTATTCCCGCCGAGCGCCCTAAGCCAGTTAAACCAAAAGATAATTTGAGACCTGAGGGTGAATTTGAAAAGCCAGAAGAGAAGCCTTTCCAGCCTGCTGAAAGACCAACGCCTGTTAAGCCCATCGATAATTTGAAAACAGAAGGAGAATTTGCGCAACGAGAAGTTACAGAATTTATACTTACTGAACGACCCCTTCCAGTAAAACCAACTGATAATTTATACACAGAAGGAGAATTTACCAAACGTGTGGAACAATGTTATGTGTCTGTTGAGAGACCAAAGCCTATCAAACCCGTTGATAACCTAAAACCAGAAGGAGAATTCCAACAACCTGAAGAAGTTGAATTTATCCCAGCAGAAAGACCCAAACCCGTCAGACCAACTGATAATTTGAAACCAGAAGGAGATTTCGTAAAACGGGAAGATGTGGAGTTCATTTCTGTAGAACGTCCAAAACCAATCAAACCTACAGATAATTTAAAACCAGAAGGTGAATTCCAAATACCAGAAGAAGTTGAATTCATCCCAGCAGAACGACCAAAGCCAATTAAACCAACTGATAACTTGAAACCTGAAGGCGAATTCGAAAGACCCAAGGATGTAGAATTCATCCCAGCTGAAAGACCAAAAGCAGTCAAACCAACCGACAATCTTAAACCAGAAGGTGAATTCCATAAACCTGAAATTTGCACATTCATACCTGCAGAACGACGAAAACAAGTTAAACCTGATGATAATTTGCGACCAGAAGGTGAATTTGAGCGACCCAAACCAAAGGAATTTATTCCTGCTGAGCGTCCTAAACCAGTAAAACCTTCCGATAACCTTAAACCAGAAGGTGAGTTCCATAAACCTGAAATTTGCGAATTTGTACCAGCAGAACGACCAAAACAAGTTAAACCTGACGATAATTTGCGACCAGAAGGTGAATTTGAGCGACCCAAACCAAAGGAATTTATTCCTGCTGAGCGTCCTAAACCAGTAAAACCTTCTGATAACCTTAAACCAGAAGGTGAATTCCATAAACCTGAAATTTGCGAATTTGTACCAGCAGAACGACCAAAACAAGTTAAACCTGACGATAATTTACGACCAGAAGGTGAATTTGAGCGACCCAAACCAAAGGAATTTGTTCCTGCTGCGCGTCCTAAACCAGTAAAACCTTCTGATAACCTTAAACCAGAAGGTGAATTCCATAAACCTGAAGTTTGCGAATTTGTACCAGCAGAACGACCAAAACAAGTTAAACCAAATGACAACTTGAAACCAGAGGGAAAATTTGAACGACCCAAGCCCAAAGAGTTCATACCTGCAGAGAAAGTAACAGTTATAAAACATGAAGACAATTTATCAAAAAGTGAAGGTGTGTTCGAAAGCCGGGCTGTTACTGAGTTTACACCTGCAGAACGTCGAAAACCATTTAAGCCTTGTGATAACTTGAAGCCAGATGGTGAATTTGAACGACCTGAGCACAAAGAATTCATACCTGCAGAGAAAGTAACAGTTGTAAAACATGAAGACAATTTATCAAAAAGTGAAGGTGTATTTCAAAGCCGTTCTGTTACTGAATTTACACCTGCAGAACGCAGAAAACCATTCAAGCCTTGTGATAACTTGAGATCTGAAGGAGAATTCGAAAGGCCAACAGAAACAGAGTTTGTGCCAGCTGAAAAAACAACAATTATACGTCACACAGATAACCTTACAATGGAAGGCATTTTCGAAGGCAAACGAACAGTAAACAAATACATTCGTGCTGAAGTTCCTGCACCCATTAAGCCCATTGATAATTTGAAACCTGAAGGTAAATTAGAAGTTCCAGAAAAACCTAAATTTGTTCCAACAGAAAGAACATCCATCATAAAACATGAGGATAACTTGCGTACAGAGGAAGGAATTTTTGAGGGCAGAGTAGTAAAAGAATTTATTCGAGCTGAAATCAGACAGCCTGTCAAGCCTGTTGATAATTTGAAACCTGAAGGAGACTTTGAAAAGCCAAAAGAAGTAGAGTTTGTACCGGCTGAGCGACCAAAACCAATAAAACCAACCGACAATCTCAAACCTGAAGGGGAATTTGAAAAACCCAAAACTAGTAAATTTGTACCAGCGGAACGGCCCCAACTAGTGAAGCCAGAAGATAATCTAAGACCAGAAGGAGACTTTGAAAGACCCAAACCAAAACAATTCGTACCAGCAGAAAGGCCTAAACCAGTTAAACCCTGTGATAACCTCCATCCAGAAGGGGAATTTGAAAAGCCTCGCCAAACTGAATTCATTCCTGCAGAAAAACCTAAACCTGTTAAACCCTGTGATAATCTGAAACCAGAAGGTGATTTTGAAAGACCTAAACCAACTCAATTTGTTCCTGCTGAAAGACCCAAACAAAAGAGACCCAATGATAATCTTCGGCCAGAAGGTGAATTTGAGAGACCCAAACCAGGCCAATTTGTTCCAGCAGAAAGGCCCAAACAAAAGAAACCAGATGACAACCTTCGCCCAGAAGGTGATTTTGAAAGACCCAAGCCAACTCAGTTTGTCCCAGCCGAACGCCCCAAACAAAAGAAACCATGTGACAATCTTCGACCGGAGGGTGAATTTGAACGACCTAAACCAGCTCCATTCAAGCCCGCTGAGAAACCAAAACAGAAAAAACCTAGTGATAATTTACATCCAGAAGGAGAATTTGAGCGTCCTAAACCTAAAGATTTCATCCCAGCTGAAAAACCAAAACAAATCAAACCAGGTGACAATTTGCGACCAGAGGGTGATTTTGATAGGCCAAAGAAACCACAATATGTTCCAGCTGAAAGACCTAAGCCAGTCAAACATCTCGATAATTTGAAACCAGAAGGAGATTTTGAAAAACGTAAACCAGCTGGCTTTATTCCTGCTGAAAGACCAAAACCTATAAAGCCAGGTGACAATTTACACCCTGAAGGAGAATTTGAGAAACCTATACAATCTAAATTTGTTCCTGCTGAACGCCCTAAGCAAGTCAAACCTTGTGACAATTTGAAACCTGAAGGAAATTTCGAAAGACCAAAATCTGCTCAATTTGTACCTTCTGAAAGACCTAGGCCTGTTAAACCATCAGACAATCTTAAACCAGAGGGTGAATTTGAACGTCCAAAATCTCCTAAATTTGTACCCTCTGAAAGACCAAAACCAATTAAACCAACAGACAATTTGAAACCAGAGGGTGTATTCCATAAACCGCAAGAAACTTCATTTGTGCCTGCTGAAAGGCCTAAACCAATAAAACATACTGATAATCTTCGCATGGAAGGTGAATTTACTAAACGAGAAAGAACTGACACGTTTACAACTGTTGTTGAATCAGAGAGACCAAAACCAATAAAACACACTGATAATCTCCGCATGGAAGGTGAATTCACAAAACGTGTCAAAACTGAAACTGTGAAAGCGGTTGTTGAAGAACGGCCAAAGATAATCAAACACGTCGATAACCTTCGAATGGAAGGAGAATTCACAAAACGAGTGAAATCAGAAACAGTTTCCCAACAAATTGTTGAAAAATCCAAGCCAATCAAACCTGTAGATAATTTACGAATAGAAGGCGAACGAATCACTCAGCAAGTTGTTCAGCAACAGAAAGTAACAACAGCAGAACGACGCACAGCCATCAGGCAAACTGATAATTTACGAATGGAAGGAACTTTTGAAGGAAGAGTAAGAACCACTGACCAAACACTTGTTGCAGAACGAGCAACAGTAATTAAACCTAAAGATAATCTACATCCTGAAGGAGACTTCGTGAGACGTCCTGTTCAAAATGTGCAAGTTCAAACAGAGCGCGTACAAGTTGTCAAACAACAAGACAACTTGAAAATGGAGGGTCATTTTGAGACCAGAAAGAAGAGCGAAGCCTTCTTCATCTCTGCCGAAAAAGTGACTCCAAAAAAGCCACAGAGCACATTGAAACCCGAAGGGCCAATGATCATCGAACCCAGAAAAGATTTCACATCAATTCAGACAGACAGGGTCACCGCTATAAGGCCTAGAGACAATCTAAGGGTTGAAGGAGAATTTGTCAAACGGGTTGTGGGAGTTGAACAACGTACAACTCAACAAACATTCAATACCTCCGAACGTATCACACAACAAACTGTTGGTACTCGAGTCATCAAACAAGAAGACAATATTCGTATCGGTAAAACAGAAACCAATAAAGTTGACCTCTCCAAACTGAAACTCACCAATGAAAATAAATTTGATACAATCACCCTAAAAGACAATCGTAGCCATATTAGAGGAAATATACAAATGACCCATCGAGAAAGTGAACTTCAACGTAACGAAGTTATTCGCCAAGAACAAATCAGAAGGCAAACTGAAGGATACACCAGAGTTGAAAAGAGTCACACTGAAGCCAAACAAGCTCAAATTTCATCCCTGGATAGAAGAATTCTCGATAATAGCACCAGAAATGATACCCTACAAAGCAGAGAGATGTTAACCAACTCTCAACAAACATCCAATTCAAGAACTCAAAATTTGAATGGTTATCGATCAGAGACAACCAACGTGCAAAAAGAAATCCGCAGTACTGGCGCTGATCAAACGAAACTAAACATCGATCAAATTACGCAAAGACTGCAAGATGTAAATCAGTACATGGAAAAACGTAATGTGCCAGATACGTCGAGTAGAATAATTAATACCAGTTCTACAAACCAAAATCACAGCACAAGTTCAATCATTGGAGAAACATCGCGCACTTCTTCGGAAACCAGATCTTCCAGTAGCAATCGCATAATTAGCGGTCAAACTACACAAAATATTGGAAGTACAGCTTTGACTAGTCGAACAATAATAGATGAGAAAAGTTCTCAAGGACAAATTGGTGCAAAAATAAACGTATCTCCGACAGTCAGCAGCAGCAGTCGAGTAGATGGACAATGTTTGAGCAGTGCCAATAATCTAGGTTCTCAAAACGCCACTCACGAATCCATTTCAAAAACATATATTTCTGGTCAAAACGTACCAACTACCAGCCAAGTTATTCGCACAATTGCTGGTCAAACTGCTCAACATACCAACAATCTACAATCAGGATCTCAATCAACGCACACCGAGAGAATATCAAAAGAAAACTCATCCAGCACATATCATCGCAAAAATTTAATAAGTTCGACATCCGAAGACGTTAGTAATTCCGTCCTACATAGAAAAGGAATGGTCGTCAATGTACCCGAACCGGGTATCCATGCCATCTCAACAACTGCCGCCGTTCAACGCAAAAGTATTCAAAATATCGATGGTCAATTTAGCTCTCAGCAACAATCTGATCGTAAAAGTCTCAGTTCCCTTCACAGACAGGGAGTTACTGATAGCCACGCTCACGGTACTCATACATACAACAGAAGACAAACCGATAACTTGGGCATTGGTACATCGAGTCATTCCGTCAACGAATCCGAGTCTCGAAGTTATGGTAGTTTCACCGAATCTCAACGAGTAAAAACCGTCAAAAGCTACAACACTTCGCAAATCAGTTTTGGAGCCGATTACTCCAAACAAAATGTACATTCATCTTATCGTAAAGAATTCACGCCACGGGTGACAGGTCCATGTCCTGCAGCATCAATAGTTACCAACCAGGCACCAACTCCTTTCAAGCATACCAGGGATACCAAATCACACAAATTTTATACGTCTAGCGAGAGTAATTCGCAAAGTACTTCGAAGTAAAATCTATAATTTTATAATAGGTCATTTGCTCATGTTTCACTTTTTTTTTCAAACACTATTGAAAATTTTAATATACCTATTGTGTATAGTTATGATACTTGAAAAAAAAAATTACATATGGGAAATCCCACTTCAAATGTGATAATTTTTTAAATACCTACCTACCGTCATCGATTTTACTATTATTTAGTCGTTTACTTTCACTAACAAAAATTTACGTACTATGACGACCGATGTGTTGTTTTGTTTTTAGTTATTATAAAAAAATGTGCGTATTATGTATTATGTATTATTTTTTCATTTTTTTTATTGATAAATGTTAATTTTTTTTTGTTATTAACCGTACGTTTTAAATTGCTTTTTCTAATATATGTTAGTTTTCATGTTTTTTTCTGGTGTATTCAATTTTTTACTACCGAGATATTTCAACCATTATTCGTGATACTTATGGTATTACAAAGCGTATTCAAGCTTGGCTACACCCAAAATTTAAAAAATGGAATGAACCACACCCTAGAAAACTCCGAAAATTAAAAAACTAAATAACATTAACTAAAATCTCGGCTTTTCAAAATAAGAAAATCGTTTAATTTTTTGAAGAAAAAAAATCTCTACTTTTTCAGAATAAAAATAGGTATTTTTCAATTAATTTCTGAGAAAAACTAAATTCTTTAGGGGAAAAATAACTTTTTTGTTTATATTTTGGTGGAGGAAAAAAATCTACATTTTTGAAAAAAAAATTATAATTTATGGAAGAGAAAAAAATCGATGGTGTATCATACGAAAAAATCTAATTTTTTGGATACCTAACAAAATGTTTTAATGTTTTGTAGCAAAAACGTTTTAATTTTTTGAAGCAAAAAAGTCAATTATCAATTTTCTGGGAAAAATCTCAATTTTTTTAGGTAAAAAAATATCCATCCCAAATTTTCTGAATTGAAAAAATTGCTGAAAAATCGTTTTGATTTTTTGAGAGAAGAAATTCAAACTTTTTTGGAGATAAAACTCTTTCATCTTTGGATAAAAAAAATCAATTTCATTGGAAGTAACAAAAACTCAGAATTTTTTAAATAAAAATAGATCATTGAATTTTTAGGAATAAAAAATTTGAATCAATTTTTTGTAGCAACAATTTTTGAAACTTCATTGAAGTAAAAAAATTTCTCTTTTCTTTGAGGAAAGAAATCTTAGGATTTTAAATTTAAAAATTCCATAATTTATTTTCTTGTAATAATACAGTAGGAACAATTCCTTTTTTTTTTGAAGTAAAGCATTGCTCAAACTTTTAAAAATTTGTACCGCCACTCATCCCGAAACAAAACGAGGTACAACCTAGAAAACTTGAAATTACGGCCCCTTCTACCCTGCATAATAATTAAAACTACCTACTAAAAAATGTTCATCAATTTAGTTTTTGCAATAAACATACCTCCGATTTTCAAGGAGAAATTTTTCTTCTATTGTTCGATGGCAGTTGATAGCGATTACAGGCAGTAGGTAGAGAGGAAGGCGAAAATCTCCATACTTCAACTCCAGCGATATTCACAAAAAGAAAAAAAACGCAGAAAATCTTATTACGCGGAGTTGGTGGCTTCGTCGACGACTTCAATAAACAGAATAGAAATAAAATATTACAAAATTAAAATAAATAAATAAAAAACAACAACGTAAAATTACCTAATAAAGTGTAGGTACTTGACACAATATTTCTTGAATTTTAAATCCTGTTGAGTCAAAGCCGTGTTTTGGTAATACGAACGTTTTGAGCGCATCAACTTTTTTTCAGCTAAGTAAGTATACTCAAACAAAAAACAAAAACATATAATCAAAAATTCAAAAATGAGTAATTATCTAATCTTAGAAAAAATAAGTGCGATTTTTTAGTTGAAATTGAAAATCTGGAACATATTCCTCATTTCGTCAGTTTTGAATAATTTAAAATATCCAGATGAGTACCAATCAATTTCATTTCCTACAAAAAAAGAAAACTAATTTTCATGAATTTTGTAACTAAAATAATGCGACTTTTACGCGAATTTTTAAACTCTTCAACGTGAGTGATTTCCTCAAAAAAAAAAAAAAAAAAAAAAACTTCCCTCCCCCGATCTTTTACCCTTCCAAAATT
>FIZV01026728.1:0-13543 GCA_900050545.1 Trionymus perrisii | reverse complement strand
CTAAGCTTTTGAGATAAAATTATTAACATTCGCTCCCTCCTGAGGTAATAAGTTTTCGATTGGTATACGAACGATGTGTGTGCGACTTGTTAATCGGCTGTAATGTGTTCCAGGAAGTTTTTTTAATAGTGCAATACAATAGAGTATAGATAGAGTAACGATAGATTATTATTTTTTACTAATTTTTAGATAAATTTTATTATTATTTTTATGGAAATATTTAAGTACCTACTAACTAATCTATACTCGTAAGTCCTATTAGGTATAAATTAAAATTTAAAGCGGAGATAAAAAATTTTCACTCTCCTCACTATTTCGCCGGTTTTCGATTAGAGTTTGGAGTCTACACTCTACACTAGAGTACCTACTACCTACTACCTACCTACTTCTTTAACTTCATTTTGAATATAAATTTAAAATCTTCCAATAGGTAGATTTTATAAGTTATGATCCAACTCTAAATTAATACTGTTTTTACTAAACATGAACATTTAACATTTCGCGAAAATACACTTCAAAAAATAACAATTGAAATAGGTAGCTGAAACGATTGCAATTAAATTACACCATAAGCAACTGACATTAGTTTCCATGACAGCCATGATCTAAGAAGACTTACAACACGAGTCACTTATAGTTAAATTTGGTTAGAACTTGATAATAGTATAGTAGTGTTTTTTGTAGTTGAACGGGAAGTTTACATTCACATGTTACTTTGGTTCAATGTTTTAAAGAAATATTTGACTTTGAATCATTCATGGAACAAAATTTTATCGAATCCATAACAATGTGAATGCGCGTACCTTCTTTAACATTTATCAATTATTTAAAAAAAGGAATATTCGAGTTTTTACCACTTTAGTTCCTAATCCTATTCGATTGAATGTTTCAAACTGCAACCATAATTTAAAATCGCAAGAGCAGCACCAGAAATGTTTTTTGAATGTGTTATGGTTTCATTCATTACCAGATGAAAACTGGAGAATTTATTGGAACAAACAGAACAGTCAAATTTTTTAAGAATTAAAATACCGAAGACATCGACCTTTAGTAGTAAGTAGACACAACTATTACTCACACCTGTGCGTCCATATCGAATTTAGTAGAGTACCTACAGTACAGACGTAAAAAATGAAAGTATTTATTGAACAAATGTTTTTTGAAAAAATCTATATCGTTTACTAATCTAGTTTTATTTCATCTCACGGTATAAGTATGTACCTGTGTAAGTTGGCACATTGTTCGCTTTTAAAGTTCAGTAGATATCCTTGGCTCAAAATTCAAGTACATAGGTACTTACCTACCTCAGACATTTATTACCCTGTTCGTAGATAACATTTGTAGAGGTTTTGGGAAAACTGATGGCGGTTACAATAATCATTAAATGAACCTAATTTTTTCGAATATTATTATTTTATTACCTATCGAATATTTAACCCTTGATGATTTGCTATTTCTTTCACTATTTACCTACTTTACTTTATTACTTTAAAAAACTGCGCGTACAGTTTGATTTTACCTACATATTTCAAGTATTGGAGTTTTTTACCTGTTCATTCGCCTTAAAACCTATTCCTATACATTGCTCGTTTATGAATCATGAGTAAGGTACACAATCTATTGTATTATTGTGATACCTACTCTACATCAGTCCAATTCAGAGTTTTTTTCAAATTAAGTGAAATGGTTCATTATTTTGATAATTATTTTGGATACCTATGCTTAAAAGATAATAGCAATAGCTAGCTTCGTACTAGGATTAGGTACTTTCAAAACACCTCTCAATAGGTAAACGTATGTCTCAGACGTTATCGATTTAATAAAAATAAAAATGGGTAGATATTGTTTTCAAACTATCACTGCATCAAAGCATGAATATTTCATGAAATTTCATTAGTCTTTCAAAGATTCAACATTAGCCTTAAATTTTATTGTTTCAATAAAGGTCATCGTTTTTAAAAATCAAAATTTCGTTAAGAGCGTGAAAACAGCATACAAATTTTTTTGGGGTTAATAATAACATTCTACGCAATTGGGTTGTATATTCAGCTGTACGAGTACCTATGAATTAATTTGGGTCAATTCGTAGACGGACAAATAAGTACTTTTTGACCATTACTCTCACGCGATCTTTCTATTCTTTTCTTTTTTTTAATACCTACCGTGCAATTTTTATTAAGTACGTTTGCTTATCATGAGCATCACCTACGAATAACCAGGTCAACGATTTGAGAACCACTTTTCAGGTGACAATATCCTCGTAGTCCTTACAAACACATTTTTATACGTCTTAACTAGGTACCTACTCTGACTATTATTGTTTTTCGTTGTGTAATTGGTGGTAGAGAGTTAGAGACTTGAGTATGGTATATGTATATCTATATCTGCTTACTTAGTTACTTACATGACCGGCAGCTTAGCAGTCCGGGTGTTCGATTAAGGGTCCCTACAACCAAAATTTCAAAAGAGAAGCGAGTTACATTTAAGAAATCACCGAAAATGTAAAAATAAAATACCCACCATCTAATAAAATCTAAAAAAAAAGAAAAGTCTCTAAATTGCTTGGAAGTAAAAAAAATCGATATTTTCTGGGATAAAATTTTTTTCAATTTTTTAAAGTAGAGAAAATTTCTCAATTTTTTTATCTTTCAATTTTTAGAAGAAAATAAATCTTTCAAGTTATCGGAGAAAAAATCTCAATTTTTTGGCACCCACTTTTTTGAAAAAAAAGTTCTATTCTTTAAAATGTTCAAATTTTTGAGGAAAAAGTTTTCTCATTTTTTTCTTTGTTAAAAAGAAAAATCTTAAAATTTTTTAGAAATGAAAAATTCTCATTTTTTGGGATAAACTTTTTTCAGTTTTCTGAAAAGATGAAAAAATTGACAAAAAATTTCCTTTTATATTTCAATTTTTTAAAAAAGAAATACGTGTTTTTTCCAGAAAAATCTCTTTCATTTAGAGTGAAAATATTTTTCCACTTTTTCATTTTTTGCAGTGAATACAAATTTTTATTTTTTACGAACAGAAGTATCGAAATTTTTGGGGAATTAAAAAGGATTCTAAGAGTTTTAAAGGTGAGAAAATTTTTCATTTTTTTTGAAGTGAAAAATGGAGAAAGAATTTTTTTTATTTTTCAAATTTTTGAGGAAAAAATATTTTTTAGACTATTGAGGAAAAAATTCTCTAAATTGTTTTTGGAGTTATATATCCATTTTTTTTCGTTTCCTTTTTCTTTTTCTTTTTTCTTTTTTTTTTTCAGAAAAAAAACTCACATTTTTTGTAATTCGATTTTTTAAAATAAAGAATTCGCTTAATTATTTAAAATAAAAATGTTCTCAAATTTTTTGGACTAATTTTTTTACAATTTTTCGAAGGTGAAAAATTTTTAAAATTTTTCCAGAGTAGATACCTAATTACCTACTCTGAAAAAATCTTAATTATTTTAAAGTGAAAATATACCTAGTTCTTAAATTTTGTAAAAAAAATACTCCTAATTTTTAGCAGAAAAATATCATTTTTACATTCAACATTAAAAAAATTTCAATTCGCTACCTCTTTGGGAAAAAATCGAGCAGGTAGTAGCTAGGTAATAGGTACACGGTACACCCTATAAAATACTTCAGTCCAGAATAAAGCCTCGTGTACACGAAGTTGGTTTACCAGCTACCTGCTTGCTAGTGTGTCACTCGCAAGCAACTAGCGTCGTGTGGACAACCCATGCTGGTCACTAGCAAGCTGGTATGTTACTAGTAATGAATAGAATAGATGCACAAACTCGTTAGTATGTCACCAGCTCACTCACTAGTAACGAACTAGCAGCTAGTAAACCAGCATCGTGTAAACGAGGCTTAACTAAAATGTGAGATGATTAGGAAGTACTGCGTCCATATCAAGAAGTCAAGTTACCTAAGTACATATAGTGCGTAAAAAATAAATAGGTAAAAATCAAACTTGAATTTTGCATTTACTCAAGATAGAATAAAGTTACATTTTGAAGCAAGGTCACTTATGAAAATAACGAATTACCGGTACCTTCACTTAAGGGTTAAGAAAAGGAAACCCCTTCTGGCGTGCGTGGCACCACGATAACACATAGACCTTGTACAACTTTCTTTCAGAACCAAGGGAAGTTAATCAAATTCAACAACTATTATAGTCAGCTTTCTTTCCGTTTCCCTTATCTTAACCTTAACATCATTGTTCATGCTTCATGCATTAGGTAAATAAATGCCTTATTAAACCTTGGAATATGATTCACATTAAAGTCAAATTATTCAACGCTTTCATAATGATATGGATACTTTAACAACTAATTTTAAACGTGAAAAGTTTAAACTGATGGTTGATGAATCATACTATAAACTATTCCTATCCAGCTGATGAATAGGTATCTCTTACAGGAGAAAAAGCAATATGGACGAGTTGAATAAATTAATATTGATTTTTCGAAAACTTGAGGTTACACGAGAAGGATATCTACCTACCTATACCTATATCTATCTACCTACTTACAATAGGTAGGTAAAATAAGCTTACTTAGGTCTAGGAGATGTGTTAAGATTTACGTTTTGGTAAAATGAAAAATACGCGTATTGAGAAGTACGTCTTAATAATGATCATACTTACAGCTAACTATGAGCACTTTTTTCTAAAACAAGGCATTTGAAAAATTAATTGGTAGAATGAAGTATTCATCCAAATGGAATAGGAAATTAACCAGATGGCATCAGCAGCTACAGCTCATCAAACTTGGAACGATCAATTTCGATTGAGTTTTCAAGAAATTGAGGTGAATTCATTGGAAGAGGGTGCAACTGCTTTGATGTATGCCTGCCAACAAGAAAATGTAGAGCAGTTGATATCAATTTTGAAAAGGAAGGCAAGTTTATTTGAAACCATAGAGTACCTCTACACCTACATATATTTTCCAATAATTGTAATATACCTGCTGCTTGAATTAATAATTATGAATATTCCTGATAGCCGCAAACAGTTGGGGAAAGAGACAGAACGTCGAAAACCGCTTTACACTATTGTGCGGAAAATTCGTCCTTGAAGTGTGCGGAAATTGTTCTGAGTGCTGCTCCAGATTTGTTGGACGCTGCAGACGAAGACGGTTATACCGCTTTACATTTAGCTGTCATTGCTGGAAATGTACTGTTGGTGATTTTTTTACTATCAAAATCCGGCGACATAAATAAATTAGACAACGAAAGACATTCTGTTATACATTGGGCAACAGGTATTTTCACTATCAAGTTCGTACCTGTAATCTTTTCTCCATTGTTCATATTTTTGATTTTTAGTTTGCGGCGAGATTGAACTTTTACAAATTTTATTAAAGTGTGGAGCTAATCCTTCAACACCCGATGTCCATGGAGGATATCCCATACATTATGCTGCACAAATGTGTGGTACGGCTTCAGAAATTGGGAATGATTTTCGGTTGGGACTAGGAGTGTTAAGGGTGTTACTAAATCATCACGTTGATGTAAATGTGACTGATCATGATGGAAGACCACCATTACTATGGGCTGCTAGCGCTGGTACATCTGATTCATCCATTTTCTTTGAATTAAAAAAAAAAAAAAAAAAAAAACTTAATTCGAAATGTATTTTTTTTAAATGATATTATTTTTTCATTTTTTTTTAATTAAAAAAAAAAAAAAAAAAAAAAACTTAATTCGAAATGTATCTTATTTAAATGTCTCTTGGATATTTCAGGAAGTTCAGATGCTGTGTTGGCTTTAACAAATGCAGGAGCATCTATTCAGGCACATGATAAAGATGGTTTAACTGGTGAGTACGCTAACTTATGTAGTTAAAATCCTGTAAAATATTCATCATAGATCGATGGCGAATTTGAGAGAAAAAATATAGGGAAGTCAAAAAAATTGATACATTACAGTGCCACTTTTTCGTCAGGAGTAGAGAGCTGTTCAATGGAACAAATTGAATAATTATTCAATTTTTTGAAGAAGTAGATATACTAGGTACATATTTTATTTTTTTAATTTAAGTGCTAGGATTTCTCTAGAAATTTGGGTAATTTTTTTTTATATTTTCAAAAATTATTAAATTGCCTAACTGCAAAATGTGTTATCAAATTTTCCAAAATCGTTGAAACCGACCTTCTAAAATTCTGTAATTCATAAAAATTATTGATTTTTCAAAAATTGCGGAATTCTCAAAAATCATTGTTTTTTTCAAAATTGTCTAATTTCTAAAAATTGCAAGTTTCTCAAGTAGTAACAATATTCTCAAAAATCATTGAATTTTCCAAAATCGTTGAATTTTATAGAATTCTCTTAATCACAAAAATTATTGATTTTTCAAAAATTGTCAAATTTCTAAAAATTATTGTCAGTCTTCCAAAAACAAACAAATTTTCAAAAATTATTCAATCATCTAAACTGCAAAATTTTCAAAAATTGTCAAATTTTCCAAAATCTTCGAATTTTTTTTAAATTCTCTAGGTAATTTACAAAAATTATTAATTTTTCCAAAATTGCAAAATTTAAAAAAATCATTGAATTATCCAAAATCGTTGAATTTTATAGAATTTTCTTATTCACAAAAATTATCGCGTTTTCAAAAATAGTGCATAAAATTTCTAAAAATTGCCTGTTTCTCAAATACTGACAAACTTTCAAAAATTATATACTTAATTGCCTAAATTGCAAAATTTTAAAAATTTTGCAATTTTAAAAATCGTCAATTTTTAATAATGCAATATTTCTTCGAAATTGTAAATTTTCAGTAAGTAGCTACCTACCTAATGCATAAACTATAATTTTTGTAGGAATATTAAAAAATCATCCCCTCCCCCCTAAGTGCTGTCTAAATTTATCAAAAGAAACATAAAACCAGACCCCTAATAAAACCACCTGAAAAAAATACAAAATTGAAAAACGAATATTTTTTCTCAATTTCTAATTTTTAAATTTGGCATTTTAAAATTCAAATCGTTTCAATTTTTCTAAAAATTTCTGTTCATGCATAAATATTAATAATATGGTTGTTTTTAAATTAAAGTTTAATAATATATTTTTTTTTAATTTTCAAGTATAAACTCAAATTCGAATTTCTCAAATTTTTGTCCAAAATTGAATATACATATTCTGGAAAGTATAAATTTTCTAATCCAACGAACAATTATTTCCAAAATTTTAACTCTCGATAATTTATGAATTTTTTGATATTTCAGTTTTTTAAATCAATCCCTCAATTTGAAAACAAAATATTTCGCTCACTAGACATACTTCATTCAAACCTGTCTGGAATTTCGGGATAAGCCTAATAAAATATACTTAAGCAATATTAAATAATTTTATAATTTTCGTATCTGATAATGTTCACGTTTCCTTTTACATTCATACAGATTACGGCGTGCGATATGCAATTTTATTAACACAAAAATATTTACGACAAATAATATAGGCAACTTTAACCTCTTTGTTGAATAATTTTCAAATAAAAATGCAAAATGAGGCGAAAGAAATGTGCTCACCTGAAACAAAGATTTTTTTAATGATTTCAAAATGAATTAGATTGGAGTTTTATGAAACCCTTCTAATCACTTTTCATTTCCTTAAATTCACGGGCACGTAATTTTATACTTACCTACCTACCTACTTATACATTATTTTGTATTTTAGCTCTTCATTGTGCAGCCAGTCGAGGTCATACCGACTGTTTGGAAACATTAATAGAACTCTGCGGAGCTGATGTGGACGTAATCGATAACAATGGCTGTACACCGTTATTTTACAGTGTTACGTTAGGACATGCTGATGCTACGCAATTATTACTTCAATTCGGTGCAGACCCAAATCGTCAAGATCGCAAAGGACGCAGGTGAGATTTGCCCAACATTCTGTCATGTATTTTGCTTTTTAGTTCGCATGAAAATTTTAATTTTTTTACAATTTGAAAAATCTTACGCTTTTTTTTCATTTTGGGTTTCAGTCCTGCCCACTGCGGTGCAGCAAAAGGCCAATTTGAGACATTGCGTATTTTAAAAAAACACAACGGAAATTTATGGAAACGAAATATTAGAGGCGATTATTGTATTCACGAAGCAGTGAATGCTGGAAGAAAAGATTTGGTTAAATGGTTACTGTCCCAAAGACCTGACGCGGTAAATTCTTCCAATGTTGATGGCAGATGTCCGCTTCACATCGCAGCCATCACCAATAATATAGAAATGTGTAAGGTAAATTACTTAACTACCAACACCTATTCATGTAATTTAGCCTAAAATTTCATGTTCAATACAGGGGTGTCTGCCGATAACCTTTTTAAACTAACTTCTCATTTGGATAAGAGTGGATACCACTAACAAAAAATATCTTCTATAAACGTGATGTCTTTCTCAAAAACTGAAGGGGCAGTGGAAAATAAAATTAAGAGAAAATAATTTTCCGATTGGGCATATGGGCAGTACGTGGTACGGTGGTAGTACTAAAACAATTTTTTTTAATTTATGTACTCTTGAGATTTTTTTGCTCAAGTTTGAAAATCAAGAAACTAGCGAGCTTTGAAATTTTGTGCTTTCAAAATTTCTGATACACCGTAAATAATTTTGAGAGAGGAAATATCTTTGATAACTATTTTCTTCTTGATATAACCCATTCAATTTCAAAGATAGGGATCTCAATGTAATTAAACTTGTATCCAATGGTGGCATTGACAATTTTTTTAATGCAGTGTTGTCAATTGATTTTGCTTAGAAAGCTTTGTAGCGCCTTCATTTTTAAATTTAGGTAGAAGATCCCAAGAGTAAAAGTAAGTAGAAATGTTTATTTTTTAGTGAGCACTACCCGCATACTCGAACAATTTTTTTTTAAATTTTATTTTCCCGTGCCCATTCAATTTTTGAAATAGGCATCATGTGAACTATAGAACATTTTTTGTTAGTGGTACCTGGTTTTATCCAAATTCCAAATTTGAAGTTTCAAAAGGTCTCCTTCGGGTACCCTGTATACTAAATTGTGCACGAGTAAGTAGTGTTAATTAAAATCGAGGGCAAAATTGTATTTCAGGTATTATTAGATAATCAATCATTAGTAAATCCTGTTATGAAAACGAGTAAAGGAGATATGATGACACCTCTGGATGCAGCACTTTGTAAAGGAAATAGAGGCTGCGCCAAGTATTTACAATTGCACGGGGGAGTTCCAGCAACAAAATTATCTAGCTATTCGGCAGCACTCAGAGGACCTCGACGGTATAATATTTCCATCAAATATACATTATTGAAAATAGATATCAACTCATAATTAGAATTTTGAAGTGCAATTTCTGAATAGAATTTTGAATAGGTAACTACATACCTACTTATGTATTTATCCTTTTTTTTATATATACATATATAGAATGGAATCGCATTCCGATTATCATGGTTCTCCAGATGGTATTTTTGAAGCACCTTTCCAAAATCGAAATTCTCGCTCCTTAGATACCAGTCCTAGCGGATATCAAACTACCAATAGCAGAAAAGTTCAAGTAAGCATTCAATTCTCTTCCTCCATTTTTAAACTTACCAGTTAGGGCTATTCATTGACTTCCAATCACTACTAGGTTCGAATTAAAGCAAACTTGTGTTCCGAGAATATTCGAGAATCAAATATGTATAGCGACGAAATCGAATGCACTTACGAAAAAAGCAGACGAAAAGGTACAAACCACGGAAACAGTTTCCATCGAAGTGTCATCAAAACCTCCACCAACAGAAATAACAATCGGCGTTGCGATGACGGCAACGAAACCAGTCATTTGAGCAATAGTTTGGATTCAACTTCTAGCGACTTTTCGGATCATTCGTCGGAGAATGATTCCCGAAAAAAAAGAAGACGTCGACGAAGACAGCGAAAAATGAGACGAAAAGCTCATGAAAATGCGCAACGAGAAAAGGATCACTTCGAGGAGGCAAATCCCACTGAGGAACGCTCCAATAAAACTGAATTGAATGATGATAATGACATAAACCATCTCATAGAAACTTCGAAGAATCTTCACACTGTTACTGCCCAGGTACACAGAGAGGATGAACAAGACGCAACACAAATTAAAAAAAGCGGAAGTAGTGAAAACGAATTTCAAGAAATACAATACCAAAAACTTGAAATTCAAGATGAAACCAGCGAAGAGGCCGAATCGTCGAATATAAATCAGAAGCTTGATACAAGTGTTCTTGTTTTACCAGAAAACAGTAATGAAGACATCGTAGAGAAAAAAATTATAAAAGAGGAAATGAATGAAATCGAAAAGGAAAAAAATGAAAATGCAACGAGTGACATCTCTTTTGTTCCAAAAACCGTTACGTTCTCGGCAGAATCAGAAAAACCACCTACATACGAATCGAAAGAGGTGATTGACGACAGTGATTTAATTAACGAAAAACAACTAATGCAGTCAGATGTTGATAATTCAAATATTGGAAACGATCCAAATAGTTCAACTGACGTTCAAAAATCAAAAACAGATCATAATGAAAATTTGAGAAAAACAGCTAACAGCGAGACGACAGACGTGAATATAAAACAAGAATCTGAGCCACAAAAGGGGGCAGATGTAATAAACGAACTGTCTTCAAGATCCCAACAAAACGATGAATCAAAAGAGGAAACCAATCCAAGTACCCCATCTGCTAAAATAGAGAATAACCAAGAGATAACCGAGGTGACTGATGAAATTAAAAATGACGATGGCAGCGTATCCAATACCGAGAAAGATGATTATAGAACAAAACAAAAACAAAATTCACCCATGCTGAATGATTTAAACGACTCTATCGATGCCAGATCTAATGATGTAATCGATATGAATGATAATTTCACGAAAGACAGAGGACTAATTTGTGTTATCTTAGATGATGATGAAACTATCGAAATAAAACGTCGAAAAGATACGATCAAGGTAAAGGATGGCGCTGATTTTCAAAACACCAGGAAAGCAAAAAGTGCGACCAGGAAAAACGATACATCAAAGACGAGAAATTATGAACATCGATCTAGAAGCAGTTTCGAAGTTTTACCAGATGATGGCAGAGATCCTGCTTCCGCTTTAACTGTTTATGAATCAGATTTTGAACCATCTCATGAGCGTAATGAATCAACCACTGCAGAAGGTAAGAGTACCTAGTACCTACTACTCGTATTTTAATTGCAACAGATCTTATGTATTTTATTATTCAACTTTTTCCCCCAGGTACTTCAAAAAAAACAAAAAGTAAAATACCACGAGCAACTAATAAAGTAGATAAAGAAAATTTCACCGATGTAAACGTTTCGTCAGTAACCCAAGCCGTTCAAAATAGTTTAAGAAAGTAGGTATCTACCTATATTATGCAGTACAGATATGTACGAGTATATTTGTATGGCTTTCTTCAACTACTCGTAGAAACAAGTATAATCAACGTCTTATTGATGAAGAAATGTTGGTATGGTACACATGCGGAGTTAGTACTGTAAATTTTTAAAATCATTTCAAGTTATAATACAGTTCATTTTTAAAATTTTTAAATAGGTTTATTTTATTTTTATTTATTTATTTTTTCAAATGCGATAAGTAGGCACCTACATTTACCTATCTAGTTTCAGATTATCGTATATGTAGTTCAACGATTTTTTTCTATACGTAGGAAGGTAGCTACTAGCTGGGTACCTATTACCTAATACAACTTTTGATCTTTTTCAGATATAATTTAGAAAGACGAATATTTCACACTTTACTGGAATTAAAAAGACTACAAATAAGAGCCGGCAAATCTAACGAACAAATTCTGGTAAAACGCCTCGTTGATGACTATCAAAAAGCTGGTTTAATTGTTGGATTGCGACAGTACGATGGCATATACTCATTTCGACATTTTGAAAGATATTTATACGGTAGGAAAAAATTTTAAAAAGAATAATCTATTTCTGAAGTAAGTAAATTGAGAAATCACCGAAAAGTAGGGAATCAGGTGACTTGTGGAAAATTTAAATACGAGTATTTAGAAAAATTACAGATTAAATTAAAACATAATTTATCTAAGCATTTTGTGAAATCATAGAAATTTGATAAAATTATAAAATCCTCAAAAAGTGAAAAAAACGAAATTTTTAAAATTCAAAATATCATGAAAATTTAAAAATTTGTAAAAATAGCCTTTTTTAATAATATGCACAAGTTTTGACTAGGGTATTAACATGTTGAAAAAATAAAAAATATATTATATGTATTATTGAAGTATAAATTTAAAAAATTTCAATAATCAGTGACCTCTTAAAATTGAAAAAATGTTACCTAAAAAAGTTTTAAAAGATTAAAATGTTATGGGAATTGAAAAATTGGGGAAAATTAAAAATTGCTATTGGGCCTTATTATCATCACATATCATTATTATTCATAAAATTTTGAAATTTATAAAACAGGCAAGTAATAGGTTATCAAAAAAAAAAATCAACTGAATATTTGAAAGAATTACAAAATCACGAAGGAGGGGGAAATTTAAATGTATTAGAAATTTGAAAAATCATTAAAAGAATAAAAAAAAAATTAACTTATGACTTGAAATTAAGAAAATTTGGAAAAATGAAAAATTATAATTGATGGAATTTTGAGAATTAAAAAGTGTACCTAGTAAAAAAATTAAAAAATTGCGAAGAACTGGAAAATTTGAATAAATTACAAAAGTTAGAAAATCACAGCCTTATTGTTTTTTTTCTTTCCTCTGATTTCTTGACTTGCTTATAGAGGTCATTAACTCTTACCTACAACAGCAACACGCCTGCAATATTTACATTTTTTTTTTTTTTTTTTTTTACAGAACAATTACGTATTTTACAATCAGCAAATAAAAAAGATATTCCGCGTATTAAATCGACGGATGATTTTGAAAGATTAACAAAAGCACTGAAGAGAACTCGAGCTGGTAAAACACTACTTCAAAATGTACCTGATAATCCATTATTTTGTACTCACGGGACTCATCGATGCATACACGCTACTCATGCTTATACCGGGATACCATGTGCCGCTTACAGTAATGCTCTTCAGTATTTTCTTCCTCTACCTATGTACTATTCATGTAGTATTTTATATCCTGGTTAATTTCTTTCTAGTATCAAAAATTGATCACCATCTGTTACCGAAATCCAACACGGAAACGTACAGGTGCTTTTTGCCTAGGATTGACGACAAACCTACGCAACGTAAACAACCGTCCGAAATTGCCAAATGCTTGAAAAATGTCGATCCATCGAAACCAGTTACTCTTGAATTGATTCACGGTACTGAAAAACAAATAATTTCGCTGCCGACCGAAAAGCTCGATAAAAATAAACGATATTATGTAACATTTACCATTAAGGGATCCAATAATAATACAGAAGAGAAATCATCTTCAGATGGGGAAAAAGATCATTCATAAAGTACTAACCGAATACCTGTGTTTCAATCTTACTCGCAAAACGTTTTATTTTTAAATTAAAAAAAAAAAAAAAAAAAAAATAGGCAAAAAAGTCGAAAAATTTAATCCAAACCTTTCCTTTTTAAA
>FIZV01026724.1:0-15810 GCA_900050545.1 Trionymus perrisii | reverse complement strand
TTTTAATATAATTGGGAATATAATATATATTTTTTTAAATTTTAAGAAAAAAATAAATAATAATAGGTAATAATAATTCAAGATTTACCGAATTTTTAAAACAGGAAAAACGAAAAAAAAAAAAAATAATAATAAAATTTAATTTTAATGAAAATAATGCAGGTTTATCATAACTTCAATTTTACATAAAATTTTCCTAATTTTACCATGAAATTCAATTTTTATGCGACTATTTCTGATTTAGCAGTGAATATTGAAAAAAATCAATTCTAACGGAAATAAGCCTGATCTTGCAAAAATCTGCTTCCACCATAAAATCCAGTTTTTTAGAAAAAATGTTTGATTTGAATGTGAAAGATAAAATTCTATTTAAATTCGAATCATTCCAATTCCGAGATTCAATTAAATTCGCAACGATTCAGCAAAAAATAAAAATAAAAAAGAGTTTGAATTCAAATACTTATTTTCATTTTTGCTAATAACACACAACATTATCTTTAAAAAAATATGACTTTAACGTAATAATTCGAGCCACACTCTTTCTTATCTAATTTTAAAACATTAATATCTCGCAAAACAAATTCAAACATGCTCCAAACAACAACATCAACAAAAATGACGTTGTCTCTTCTGGGAAATTCATCGAATCAAATGTACAATTCAATTCGTACTGGTACGTACGATAAGTTAAGTCGATGTAAAATCAAATAATGGCCACATCGATTGCATAATTATCATAATACCAATTTATCTATTCCTCATATACGCACTTACTAATTTCTTATCAAGTTGATAGAAACTTCTCTGTACCACAATGCAATCGCTTTCACCGTGATAAAGATTCATGAACTCGTAGAGATGGTTTTACATAACGAAATTCCCCAAATTCAGAAGGGAGATGTTTAAACTGCTAAAACGATTCGTCCTTAACGAGAACATTCTATGTATTATTATAAAGTTCAGTTTTTTGACGCTTATAATCATGTTCGTTTCTGAATGGTTAATGAGGCCGACAAGGGTCATTAACGTGCGCTGAACTTGAGGCTGAATGAAAATTCAAAACATCAAAAATTGTAAAAACTGATCTTTTAATTTTTTTTGAAACCTAGGTAATTCAACAAATTGAAATAAACTTTGATGAAATTTCAAAGATGTATTAAATTTCAAAAGCAAGATACCAAATTTTGATTATTGAACATTTTTTAATTTTAATTTTAAACATAAAAATTTTAAAAATCAGTCTTTCATATTTTGTTTTTGAAAATTTAAGAAAGTTTCAAAACATCCAAATTTTGAAAATTGGAAAAAAAAGTTTTAATTAATCCAGCTTCAAAAAAATAAAAAAATAAAAAAAATAAAAACCAATTTTTAAATTTCATAAAATTTTAAAAATTAACCAAATCTCGAAAATCGCAAATTTATCCTTGATAAGTTCAAAAAAAATTGACAACATTTAAAAATTGTTCCATTTTGAAAAATGAATCAAAATTTTAAAATCACCATTTTCAAATTTTTTCATATCGTGGAAATTTAAAAAAATTGAATTTTGAGCATTTAAAAAAAAGTTGACTAAATTTAAAATTGACCAAATCATGCAAATCATAAAAATTTATACAATTTAAAAAATGAATTGAAATATTTTTTTTTTCAAATCTAATAATTTACTCAATATTTTCATAAATTTTAATTTAAAAAAAAAATCAATTAAAAAGATAGGTACACCTACATTAATTCAAAAAATTGGCAAAATCTTAACAATTACAAACATTGATTTTTCAAACTTTTTTCATAATTTATAAATATTTAAAATTTACCAAATTTTTAAAAATGTGAAAATTACAGTTTTATGACTTTTTTTTTTTTTTTTTGAAATGTTGAGTCTATTTCGAAATATCCAAATCTTGAAAATTGTAAAAATCCAAAAAACTTCTAACATTGATCCACTTTAAAAAATAAAATAAAATTTTAGTATGTACTATCAAATTTTAAAAATTTTGAGGTTTTTTATTTAACCCCTCCTGTACATCATAGGCACTGGGCGTAGAAATCTTAGTAATTATACACGCCCAGTATAAAAAAATATTTAAAAAAAAAAGTAAGATATTTAGAGGAGGTAAAAAATATTCTGACCTCTCGAGGTTCATTTTTGGATTGTCTTTTTCAATCCTAGCTAGTAATATCACAGAAACCTTATCCTTGGGTGGAATATTAGACCTGATTTATAAATTCCCAAACAGTCCCCCGATTCACAAAATTTTTATTTTGTGAATTAGCTTTTTTTTAGTCTCATAACACCTTCAAAGTACCTCAAATTTGATCAATATTGAAAATAAGAAATAAAAAATTAGTGATATCATAATTGATTGCGCATCTTTGAGTGAATAGTTTCGTAATTTGATTGAGTGGTGGGTCGAGTGATCTTATGCAGTAGGTACATGGGATTAAAGAAATGAAAAAAATTATTTGATCATTTTTCATTTCTCGAATCTGCGGTCTTATCTTATCAATAATTATTAATGTGGCTTTTTGTATCCACGCTTGTCAGAATATTTGAGCGAGAAGGCAATTTTGCTGACTGTGTTATATCGGCTCGTGTGCCTGTACTATGTTTCAAGGATGATTAAAAAACGAAAGACCATTGAACAACTGGTCATATTGTCGAATAAATTAGACCAGAAAAATAATTTATGAATCCCAATTACTTTTGGCTATCAGCGTTGTTCATTATTACGATATAAGGCTGATATTGGAATATCAATATTTTGTATGTTCTTAAACCCATACGTGGCTATTCTCTACGCGTAATGTCGACGTTTATCGAATAGATGACGACGACCCGATGGCAACGATAAAAGTACGATAAAAGTACGCAATTTCATTCTCCTGTCTGGGTGAACTGTGTAGTGTATGCTGTGTATGTAATATGTATACCTTTCTAAGTCTATCGTTCGTAAATAACTTTCATTTGCTCATGCAGTACCCCAATACCCCATCAACTGCATACACGAATACTACGTCCTCATTAAGTACGCGACAATTTATTGTTCGGTAATGGGGTTCAGTGAAGATGCGTGATGCATACACTTATGGTGACATGTACGAGAGAAGGGAGCTATTATTTTGTATAGTGAAGACTATGATACTTGAAGGTTTTTTTTTGGACTGAGGACATCAACGTCTTAAAAAAATATGCGGTCGTCCAACGGTATACGCAGAATGGGGAAATTCCTTCAAAAAAGAGTTAAGTGCAACTCCTACTTTGAAATTGAAAAATAAGTGCACCCAAACTCCAACTCTTCATTAAAAACTCAACTGCGATTTTTTTCAATTGGAAATCACAAAATTTGCAGGGGAAACCGTGAGGTCCAAAATTTACAATATTACACTTTTTTCTCTCGAGAACATGAAAGATTATTTTTTTTTAAAATTGGTTTGAAAGTTGAGAGATATTTAAGTTTTTTTGAAAGTCGAGGGTTGAAAAAAAAATTTAAGAGAATATTTTTCTATAATTTTTTCAAATTTTTCCAGGATGATTTTTTTTTTTTTAGAAAAATTTTCAATTTCTCTTTTGAAGAATTTTTTAAATTATATTACTTTTTTACCAATTTTTGAAGAGGAAAAAACGAATTCGAGTTCGAGTGATGGTGTGTAATTTGTACAGTCGAGATTCATGATACTTTTCTGTTTGGATGATGCGATCAATCCAAGTTCGGAATGTTGATTTGTGTACCATGTTGGTATCTAATATCTATCTACCTATTTGTAATTTCAATAATCAGTAGCGTTTGTCTGTTTGACTGAATGAAGAGTACATGGTACGAGTATGTTTACCAAAAAATAGGTACCAAATGAACTGAATATAATGCGATTTCAAGCGATAATAATTGAATACCTATTTCACAGGTGTCGAAGATGCAATTGAATTTCGAAGCAAAATTGACCCGATTTTTAAAATAATTTTATCGCAAAAACTGATCAAACGGTATTTATGCGATTTTTTCTCAGTCAATTCCGACAAGGCGCGAGTAAAAATGACATTATTCTCGTTTTATCCATATAATAACGCATGTAAAGTCGATTTTACGACTTTAACGATGTAATAAATCATCGTGCTGCATGCTTACGTATACGTATATTGATCTCGTTGAACGGAGCGACGCACGTTCTCGCTGACTCATACCTGATACATGTTTGAGAAAGTACGAGTAGGTACATTATACTACCAACTTGTAAAGTGATTCGTGTACTGTATAGTTGGTGATAGTTGATTGTCTATGCAAAGGTGAACTAACCGATGCTGCCTTAGTTTTTTTCTCTCTATTGATATGGGCTTGATAAACGTTTTGGCAGAACTAGGAAAGACGTTTTTCTTCAAGGTTTTCTAATACGAGTAGATATATTTGAAATTTTCTAAAATTATCTCGTTACAACCCAACCTGAATATGAAATACTAAGTATTGATCGTATTGAATGATCTTTAGTGATTTTTTTAGACATTTTTGAAATCCATAGTTAATCAGAATGTTTAAAAAGACGCTGATTATTAAATCTACATCGAAATGTTGATGTTTGGTAGTTCGAAGTGTTTATCAACTTATAGAAAAGAAAATCAAACTTCTTCAAACAATCTTTGGTAACATGAGGTCAATCAATGTGGCAAAATTGTAAACAAATAAGTTGAAATATTTGACTGATATGAAGGAGAGAGAGAACAGAAGTTTGTAAAAGTGATATGAATTAGTTATGTTCCCAATCACAATTTTTGCGATTAAGAATTTTCCATGTTTAAAAATGAAAAATTCATGGGTGTCCGAAAGTGAAAAGGTAATTTCATAGCTACGTATACGAGTAGGTACATTCAAACTTGACAAAACATTCTAAAAATTTATTGAGAGATTGAATTTATTTTTCTTTACGATTTTAATTCGTAACCTCTAATTCATCATTTTCCCTCAATTTGGCATTCAGAAAGAAAACACTAATGTATCTGAAACGTGTAATCTTGATTTTAAATATTACAGAGTATGTCATGCGAAATTTTCGACACTTAAAATGGGTTGTGGTATAGTACAAAATCATTTTTAAAAATTATGTGTGTATGGTGAAGGTTACGAAGGACTTGATGATATTGATATTCTTTAAAATTACGGAGAATTTAAAGAATATCTCAGAACTGCCAGGAGATAAAAATGATTGAAAAATCATTCAATGTTTAAAACAATTTATTTTCTCTGTGAATCTCCAAGTTTTTTCACCAGTCATCACTTGAAAGCATATTTTAAGTTAGGATATCGTATCATTTCAGGGGCTGATTTTGATGATTTTTCAAAATTTTCGCAATTCGAAAATATTTATAACACGCATGCATAAAAACCTCAGTTCAATAGAGAATTTTTTTTCTAAATTTTAAAATGAAGAAATGACGAAAATTAAAAAAAGGACGTTCTGCATTAGAAGTGTTTTGAACTTCAGTTTGAATCAAACAATTATTCGTACGTACTTAATTTTTGAAATATTCTGCACTAAATTATTTTCTTAACTTGAATTTTATTTTTCTAAAAAAATATTTTAAAAAAAAATCAATTAGGTACGAGTAAGGTATAATTAAACAATTTTGAGAAAAACTGTTTTTCAAAAAAAAAAAATCATTATAGTTTATTTCATATTATTCATCCAGCAACAATATTTGCCTCATATTTTTCAAAAATCTTGAAAATTGATGGTTCATGATTATTTACTTTTTTGCTGAGACAGAAACTTTTTTCTATAAATTAGCTATTTAGCTGTAGCTCAATTTTTTCCTGTAAGGCGTGTAAGTGTATGCCGGGTTGAAAAAGTTTCATTGTTGAATACAAAATAGATTTTTTAACCTTTTTTAAGCCGACTCCAAAAAAGTAAGAGATTTTTTACTCTGAAAAAATTAAGAAATTATGTTACTTCAACTACGTGAGTACCTAGGTACTAAAGAATTTTCCCCCCTAAGAATTGATTTTTTTTTCTTTCCAAAAAATGAAAGAACTTTCTCCCTAAAAAATGAAAACTTTTTTCACTCTCCAAAAAATTGAAATCACCCCTAAAAATTTCTTGGCAAAAAAATCAATTTTTTGTTCTTTAAAGTAAGATTTCTTTTCATTAAGAATGATTATTTTTTTTATTTAAAAAAAATTGAGAATTTTTTTGCCTATTTCTTCTACTTCAAAAAATTTAGGAATTTTTTATTCCAAAAAATAATTTTTTTAAAACAATTATGTCTTTTTTTCTCAAAGAAAGGAAAACACTTTTTTCTTTAAATATTGAGGACCAAAAAAAAATTGTTTGAGGATGTTTTTCTAAATATTCGAAAAATATTTTCACTCCCTAAAAAATGAAAAATTTCTTCTCCAAAAAAATCTTGAGATTTTTTCTAAAAAGAAAAAAAAATAGAAAAAAGTAGATGAAAAAAAATCTTTCTGTAAAAATGGTATAATTATCATCTTTTTTTTAAATACGAGTTTTTTTTTTCCAAAAAATTTGAATGCTCTCTTTATGAAAGGTTAAGTAGTATGATGTATGTAATTTGATAAAAATATCTTATTCTGAAAAAATGTAAATTGTTTTCCAAAACTGGAATTTTAATGGGTTATGTGTATTTAATTTTTGTATTTTAGGATTTTTGTGGGATGTAGCTTAATTCATGAGGTACAGAGAAGTTGCTGGCCGTGCTTTTCTAACGAAGAATAGTGTTACTTTACTTATTTTTTTCGTAAGAATTTAGTTATGATGCTTGAAGTAAATGAACGAATGAAAATTCATTTCGCGAATCGTGACGTCGGCGAATTTTTTGTCTTTCCCTACGCAGCATTTGTTAGCTGTACGTAGTTCATTATGGTAAAATTGCCCAGCACATTTTGTTATCACGTTCGTGTTTCTTATCGATGGTGCGATAATTAAGAATGCGAGATTGGTCGTTCGAAAGGAAGTTGCTGATTCAGAAAGTAAAAAAAGTCTGTGTACGAGTGCGTGTCTCTATTAAATGTGTATGTACTATGCGACTATTTCATCGAGTAATATTTTGTCAGTTCGGCTCGCATAATTGAACCGACCGGGCGAATGGTGAACTTCGTACATGCAACACGCAGACGATATCTTGGAAAAAGAACAGACTGAACAGATGAACGAGAATGTGTTTTTTTTTTGTTTTTATATACTTTATTAATTACGCGTCGAAGAGAAGTCGTGTTTTCATAATGTAGAGCATTGTAGAGCTCGTTTATTTCGTTGTGTTGTGTATGTATACTACGGTGTATACTGTTGTACAGCGTATGCGGTTTGATTCTACACGTGTGTCGTTTGTGGATGTACTGTGGTCTTTACTGTACATAACTTTACTGTAAGTATGGCTAAGTACAAGTACTCGCATTTATAAGTGTATGTTGCGAATATGCGAGTACGTAAAGTTTTGTGTTCCTTGTATTCGTATGTAAGTAGTTTGCCGCGAGTGGCTACGTGTAACATGCATTTTATGTTCAAATTATGGCGAGTAGCTTCGCGTTTGTGTCTTGTTCGGTTCACGTGGTAATACATTAAATAAATTATGTGAAACTGGATTTTGATTTTTCATAAAAGATGAACCGTTATTCTTTGTTTTCGTGATCAAATTTTTAGAACAACAGTGAGTTGATTTTGCGCAATTATTTTCATATAATATGTAGGAACATCGATGTATTGTGGTGCTGTACAATGTTGAAATGCGTATGATATTTGTTAATGTTTGAGTACCACTTGTTTGAAAATATTCATGTCGAATGTTGGTGCCTGATATTATGGAAATTGCGAATAAAATTTCAAGGTAATTGTTTCAATAAGTTTATTTCTAACCTTACGATAACAATAATCAATTTCTAGAGGGTTTGAAAAAAAATTATAATTTCATAAAATTGAATTCAGATAATAAGTTCTTACAGTACAAGTACATACTATGTGTTACCAAACATCGATCTTTTGGTATACGTGAAAGAGAGGATGTGATATTGAAAGTTGATGAAAATTGTGCAAATTGATAAAATAGATTAGGCAGAATTATCAGAAAAATTGTGATCACAGTTCAGAACAAAAGTGAAATGTTTTAAGCATTCTCGTCTAAATAAGTTACCTTTACTTTTCTAGAAAAATACTTATATTGATTGAACTTTACATAGTTTTTCTTATTTTCTTGCTGTGAAACCTAATTGATGAAATTATTACTCGTATTTATGTCATTTTTAGGAATCTATGATTCGAATAATTGTTTCCCTAGGAGAGTTGCTATTTTATCTACAAAAATTTATCATAAAAATAGCTTCAATGTTGGCGTCATTTGAGTGATATTTTTCGATAAATGAGAAGACAGAGTAATAATGTGCAATATAATCGTGTTTAGATTTCATGCATATTTTGTAAATTTGACATTAAGTATGATTTTGTTCGATGATGAAGCTTTAAGTGGGTATGCTTTACATTTTATCGATAACAGTTACTTACAATTATTTGTGCAACCATCAAAGTTCAGTAAGGGTACAATACAATGAAAGGTACGCCAAGTTTCCCAATATCTTATCAGTCTTTTATCTATGTAGAGGAACCGATAAAGCTATTTGACATAAGACATAAGCTAGAATCAATTTTGATTAGATAATTGTTTTGGTTTCACATAAATCTCGATTTTTAAAAACGTCAAAAAGGAGAGAAGACAGGGTTTTATGAATGAATATTATCATTTATCAGGCTAGAGTTTTTGAAAATCATAAATTCCGAGAACAGTGATAAAAAGTTTCACTCTCGAAAAAATGGATTGCTAGAGCAATTTGGAGGGACTTTTTCCAAGTTGTGTGTTTGGGTTGAAACTTGAAAAGTGAGAACAGCGATACGTGTTCTTGCAATAAAGTGAATCTCATGTGAAGACGACTGAGGTGAGGAACCTAACAACCAAAATTCAGATTTTCACATTTTTGGGTAAATTTTTATAAAAAAAAAATTATTTTTAAGGTAATGAAATTGATTTGTTTTCCTGCATTTTTTTCTTTCAGTTTTTCTTTATATCCTAATGTTGGATTCAAATGTATATTCGTTGTGATTCATTGACCAGCTTTTTTCGTATACAATATGAAATATTTAAAAAAAGAACGATGGTGTATGTACATTACGTACATAGTTCATTTTAACGAAGGGGAATTTCGAAATATGTACGGTATAACCACGCAATATTTGGTTCGTTCTTTTTAAACGAGTGAACCGACGCGACGTCAAAATATTTTCGTATTTCTTTATTTCAAAATGACCAAGTTCCCCGTTAATGTTGCCATCGTCGTACTGGAAAATTAGCGAGGCTCTGCCCAAGGTCGATTACATGTACGTACTTGGATGCGTATGTAACTTGGGCCTGTATACTGTAGAAAAAGGAATCTAGAATAATGAACCCGATGAAGGATGCGAATTCTGTGGTGTTGAACAGTCGATATTCGTAAATGATGGTGAGAATGGGTGTGTGTGTGAGTGCCACATTGTTATTGTAGGCTTTGTACAGCTACAGTTTCTACTCGATGCGAAATCGCGATTTTATAGTCAACATTGTTAGCATGTTGTGTTCGTACAACGTAGTCGTGCACGTACCTAGTACCTAGTACCTACATATGGTTGAATATGTGTGCCTGGGCATGTGCGATCGTAGAAAAGAAAAAAGCCAGCGTGTTTCGACGACGTATAATCCATTTTTTCATCCATTGTGCTACGTTTCGTCATCTGTTTTGTGCCAGAGTGGTGTACAATGAGAAGAGAACTACTCGTTCGTATAGTGGTATTGCTATTTGAAAATTTTCATCATTCAGTTGCAGACTGTGATGAAAAAAGTTTGACTGGTGAAGATGAATTTTTATAGTTGTTGCGGATGAATGTAGATTAGATTCCTGCTAGATTCACTCTAAGTAAGACCGGAGAGCAAGTTTTTTGAAATACTGTTTTGATCGTTTCACCAAACAACTTACAAGAGTCCATTTGTTGAGTATGTGCTGTATTTTATGCTCTATGAACCATTTTCAAAGCGTTGAAATTTGTGGTCATGACCATTGACCATACCCCAACAGTGCTGACATTCCTAAGTCTCAACTGACATCACGGAGATTTTCACAATGATGTTATGATCGGAGGTTCCACAGCTACTTATGTCAGTCCTGGTGTTGTTGGAGTAGAGTATAAGGTGAAGTTTTTTTCAATCTGAAATTTTGTATACAAGAATTTAGAAATTGAATCGCAGTTATCGAAGCGTGAGGAGTAAAAGAGGAGTGGAGCTTGGATAAAAAAAAATTGGGAGTGAAGAGTACTCCTCGGACTTCTTCCATGTCACTCTAGCAACAGTGCAATACTGGTCAGTTCTCATGGGCTTCATAACTTACGAAAGTATAGTATGGTTTTCATTCAATTTCTCATCAGTCATTTTCATTTTTGAAAGAAGTATTTACTTCTTTCCTAAACAGTGAGAATATTCTCTATGGTTTACTGTACGTGAGATATTTATGGCATGTTGCAACAAAATTTGTTTAATGAGAAATTTTTCGGATAGTTTTCGGATTTTACAATACTACTCGCACGCTAAATATAGTACCTACCTACCTACATGTGCTATAGACTCATTTTTACAGTACTTATACAAAAATTACCTTTGTCATAGATAAGGAGCTTTTTTTAGAAGGTATTTCCTAGAAGCAACTGTATTGAAAAAGGATCTTCATACCTGTGTGTGTATGTGTGCTTTATCAGTTGATTGGGGTCTTTGTAGCACTTCAAACCCGAATGTATTCTATTAAAGGTTAGATCTCCCCTCGTAATTTGTCCTATTGTAATTGTTACGAAGGCAGATGGTTCTTTAGATAGCAATGCTCCATTATCACTCTACGGTTAAAGTTCCTTGGTTTAGAGGTACATAATATAATTGATGTATGTGGTACATAGATTATTTTACCTCATAAAGTTTCGCCAGCATCGATTAATTGGTTCGACTTTTCTGCGATAATTGATTGATTAGCATTGGCATTGCGTTCTCTCAACTGTTCCACGTTGAATAGTGAAAAAATTTATAGTTCATCATAAGTTGAGGTTTTCGTAGAATTCCATTTTGAGAAATGTACATACAGGAACATGATCCGCTACGTTACTTTCTATAGGTGGTTTAACGAGGGAATGCACACCCATGAGCCTAAAAATTGCGATAAATATCGAGGTGTTTAGATGGTCATTATTACCACCGCTCTGACGCACTAGACCAAAGAAATGCTGTGATAATAAAAAAAAATTCAATATTAATCATAACACACAAAGTTGTACATAAAACAGAATAAAGAAGTGTCACAAAGTGTAGTAAGTATCAACTCACCCTAAGTGCAAACCTTTCCTTTGGCGATTTTCGTTTGGTTTAACCGAGGTTAAATATTTCGGGCATCCAGGGAAGATGGAAGGAATAGCACCTTTTGTCTACTTATCTCTTATCGGTAGTTTGACCAATTGTCCCTGAATTGCCGTTTCAAAATTTCGTATAATTTTTTCCAGCAAGAAATGTTTTTCGCATACCACGTCTAGCTTTGAATACAGAATTTGTCTTTTCTGGGAATTCGATTACGCCATTTTCTCAATATTTCAAGATCCTAATTGAAGGATGAGAGTAAAAAGTAACTTAGAAATGTAATTTTACCTGCGGGATTGAAAAATATGATAATTTCGGTCCATTTTTGTACCCGCTGCGACAGGTTGTTGATTCAGTTTATCGAACAAAGTTCATACCGAAATGTAAAAAAGCAGTAAAAAGCACCCAACTGTTACAAAACTTGAAGTATTGCTGGCAAAGTTGCACTTATTCAATACTATTTAATAGCACCAGTACAGAAACTGAAGAGTACAATATGTATAATATTTACCTAATTTTTGCACGTTTTAGTATGCAATTGATCCAAATTCTGTAAAAGTCAGAGAAGTCGGAGTGTCTTTTTGTAACTCTATGGTAGCATCTTTACATGGCTTCAAGACTTCCTCAAATTCTTCCAAAACAATCCAATCCAATCAGATGCACATTGTCGACTTCATCTATGTACTTTAAGTGCTGGCTTTTATCACATACGGGTTATTTTGCAACATACGTAAATTCATGTCGTAATTCGACATACACTTAAAACAACAAATTTACTTTATACTTTATGTTATTTTCAACGTCGAGGAAGAAAAAGAAATTCAAAATTTTACCTAGTTTTACCATTCAATGATTAATTCAACACAAAAATAAAGATTATAAAACGTTTATTTAATGCCAGTCCTGACTAAACTTCAAAAAACAATGTCTTGGGTATAATTAGAAATAATATAAAAAAGGAAAGTTTTGGTAATAAGATTAGAATAAAGCTTAACGAAAAGCACGAAATTGGTCATGATAATTGATAACTCACTAAACACTATAAAAATAATATAAAAATAATGCAAAAATTTCGACGAAATTTGATGGTAAGAATGTAAGATGATGAAGTTCTTATCAGAACATTGACAAATTGATAAGGTGTAGAAGATTCAATTCCCAACTCCCAAACTCCCACGCGACTGAACGCAATGAATCGCAGTTCGTTCGCGGATGTTCCGACATGTGAGTCAATACAACATTCCTCTTTCAATCTTACCGAAATCGTGTTGAGGCAATTGTGAGGCTTATTAATACATCTTCATCTTTTAAAATACAAAGAAATAATAATATATTCTATGACGTCAGATGATGGGTATAGGACAAGAATGAGGCTATCAATTCCGCACTGCGAATTTGTGGATTTTCCCTAGTAAGTCTGTTTAGTTTACAGCGAGTATGGTCTGACGTGATGTGACGTGTTCCGGTATTCCTAATTGACGTTTGTAAGCACCGAAAGTTTTTATTTATCATAAAGTAAAACCTATAATATTCTTCTTCCCTGTTGGTCTAGAACAGATGATTTTCATCGTTCTTTGGGGTGAGATAAAGTGATAGTTTGAGGTGGTTCTGTTTGTGTACTGTACTTAGTACTCTAAATACTACGTGAATGGTATGTAGTATGTTTGCATGGCATGTGCGCATTGTGCGCATACAATAATTGTACATACTATATCGTACATACAGGGATAAATTAACGATCGATGGTCGGCCCCCTTTATCCGATCGCAATGCCCCCTCGTGTAGTGAACCGTGTGTAAGTAAGTACATATAGAATAAGTACGTACGTACGTATACTACGTACGTATTCTATATCTGTAGATATTCTTTCACATTCATTTATCATTCTGACTGGCTGTATGTTCGTTTTCCCAATCTTCCTTCCCGTCCTTCGATTTCGGTGTTACCGGCATTTGCACTAGCCTTGATGTTTCTACCCCCCGAAAGTTGAAAATTTGGATTCGTCCGATCATGTTATTTCAAGCGAAAGAATGTGTGTACTCGTATATTCTTTGCTTCGCGCGTAGTGTAAAGGTTTGGCGCGCATTTACGTTGTGTGTAGCCTATGTAAATGCGACGTTGCCGCACCGTCTAGGTTGTCTATTTGTTGAACGAGTACCGGGACGAGCAGTGGTGGTGGTGGCGACGACGGACATACGTATTTATGCGGTGCGCCGTAACGTGCAACCTTCTTTTCATTCTCTCTGTAGTTCACAGTTCTGAGTTCAGTTCTTCAGTTCAGTCATTCTTGTGTTGTTAGTACCGATGAGCGCTACGCGCATTCGAGTAGTGTATTGTCGTTAGCTGGTTTGGTTATTATATTGTATATTATTATTGTGTATGATGCAGTTGATGTTTTCCCACTTTATATAAAAGTAAAACAGCAGTGTTGCATTGGAGATTTTTTTTTTTTGAGCAGACATCAAGTGTTTGACAGTGTTTATTATACCCGTCTACATCTGCGATTACTATGTATAATACGTAATACAGTTCCAGGTTTTTATTAGGTGTGCATGTTTTATTCGTTGTCCAGTCGTTGTTTTTTCGCCACGTTCAACTCTACAAAATATTTTATGAATTCGTTTGTATGCAATAAACAGAAGAGTTTTTCTTGAATCGTATTGATTATTTATTCCATTCTTCGTAGCGTTTTCATTGCAAACTTAAAAATGTGGAGTTGATGGTTGCTGCCTATGTGGAAGCGCACACCCGTGCATATTTTTTCAGTGGGCTACGTTGTGGTGCGTTCGTTCGTACTTCGTCTAGGTAGTTCAGTCGGATGCAAATGATTGTGTTTGCCATTTGCCCGTTTGTCTTTCGAGTTTAACGTTCTACTTTTAGATTAACTCTATTGTGCGATTCGTACTTTGGTAGGTGTGAAAATCAGTGCTGCGCACCGTTCCCGGCATCATCGGGATTAATATTTTGATCCTGGTTTTTGGTATCGGTACGGTATTCGGGATTGGGATTCTATTTCCTGGTACCAAACCAAGATTTTTCAAAAATTGAGAAAAAACTAATTTTTGCATTTTTTAAACTAAGAAACTGATTCATTCTCCAATTCAAGATTCAATGAAGTTGCATTGGCTACCGCAGCTATTAATTTTTTTTTCGACATTTCATATAATTCCTTGTTGAGATCATCTTTAGAAGTGAGCTTAGTGAGCTCCGCGGAGGTAGGATTCATAGATTCTACAGTAGTTGTATCCTTGTTTTGCGCCTCTGAACATAATGTAAAAATACGATCAAAACTAACTGTGTCAAGTGGTGACGGTGTCATAACTTCAACACATCGAATTTTAGACTCATCTGGAGTAATACCAATATCAACAAACATTTTAGCATTTTTTTCGAAATTTTTGAGATATGATAAATTTGGACTTGCGCGCTTCACTTGAAAGTTCAACATTTTACTTAATTTCCAATACCTATGATATTAGAGGTCTGCAGGGTTTGGTTTAGTCAATGAATTGAAAAACACAAATTGGTCATGTGAGGTTCCTTTTCCTATAATGCGCCTTCAAATATTTTAAAATTGAAAAAAAAAATGGGCATTATAAAATGAAAAAAGTATACATATTATTATTACGAGAAGGTTCCACCTTTGCTTTTCACATATTATTCATCAAATGTGTTATATAAATATGTTTTTCCACATCCTCCAGGTCCGTCTATAACCATACATAGCTGTGAATATGGAAATGTATCTTTATTTTTATATGCTTCTTGGAATATGTTAAAAATCTCCAATTGTTTTTCGTTTAAAGAACTTATGCGTATATTTAATGCTTGCTGATCAACTGTATTTGCCAATGCGATACGTTTTGTTGTTCCTTCTTTTGGTGGATTCGAATTGACAAGTTCTTCATCGGTCAGTGGATCGTCGGTTGCGGAATGTTGTGCGTGTTTGGTCGAATTGTTCCATCTCTTCGCTGGGAAAAAATAGTGATAATTAGTATAAAATAAAAAAAGACGTACATAGGTATACGTAATATAAACGATTTTCGTTCAATTGGTTAATTTTATTATATGCCACATGCATGGTTCGACCATCAATCTCGTTACTCAAGACTTTTAATATTAATTCGATGTAGGGATTAGCTGTTAAACCCTCTACTTCGAACAGCATACCATCTCCCGCCAATTCCGCTTCGATATTACCAGCTTCTGCACCACCCTGAAATAACTTATGATTAACTGAAAGTTAAAGACAATTTTAAATTTCTGCTTACCAATTCTTCATTGTTTGAACTCGAAGTCATCGGTATTACATACAAACTATTATAACGCAATAAATTATTACAAATGAGGGGCCGTTTGTAAAAAACACCATAGTCCAAAAATCAAATTTTATAGGAGAG
>FIZV01026708.1:0-10371 GCA_900050545.1 Trionymus perrisii | reverse complement strand
GACGACGATCAGAGTCGCGGTTCAGGTAGTTCCGGTAATAATATTCGTTTGCCTGTACATATTCCTACGATTCAAGGTAGTACAAAATCAACTAATACATCACGCGATAATTCGTCGAATGGTAAAAATTTTGATTCAGGTAAAAATTCGGTTACTTCAAATTTTGTTAATAATTCTCGTAAACCGAACGTTGTCGGTCCGTACACATATAATAAGTCGAGTTTTAATTTAACTGAGAATAATTTTCCTAATTTAAGTATTCGTCAAGTGCGACCAGAAATTGAGATGTATAAACAATTAATCTCCGGTGTCGCTGGTAATTATACAAAACCTCGATTGTCCTATGCTCAGGCAACATTAGGTAATATCTCCACATTTCCTAATCCTGATTTTAAAGAGAGGTTATTATCCTTTGCTCAAAAACTAAACCCTTCCGTAGATAGTGATAGTACTAAAGTCAAAAATCCAGTGGTAAATAAAGTTTCATCTAATGCTCTATATTGTTGTATAATAACTAATACCGATTTTAAGATGAATCAACTCCTACATTTCTTTTTTTTTTAGATTCACCCTAGTTAGGGGTGCTCCCTGGATGATCATACCATTACTACTATGTATATGTATATTGTTGAATACTTGGTAAGTATGTGTTCTAACTGAGTAGAGTCACAATACTATCTATCTATAACCACCCATATGGATCAATCTTTACCTGCGGCACGTCTTTTTACTCATATAATTTACCTAAGCGGTGTGCGTTTCTGAGGGTGCGGGTGGTGTATGCAGGCAAGGTGCATATTGCCCCTCACCTAAAGTTACATCCTGTGGAACTCACCTTATTACTATCCTGGAGACTGTAACATCTCCTAGGTCCGGACCTTACCAGTATGAAGATGACGGACTCTCTTATCAGCTGTACAGAGATATTCCAATCTGCTGTCCTAGTCAGTAATTTAAGTTGATTCTTAAATTCTGCACACTCATCATGGTTGTTGTTTATGATTGCTCATTCATTACGTGGTGAAGATGCATACAAGTGTATTGTATCTCACCTAGAGTTGTCTGTTGTACCTTATGACGTTATTTAATCTCACCCTTGGGTGACTGTTTCAATTAACATTAATCTAACCAGAACAGTGGTAATATCTACTACCTGTTCTCAAACTAAACAGCCGCAAATTACCTTGCTGGTTCCTTAACCAATCATTAGTGAACCGCACGAATGATTCAGGGGACTTCCATGCTAGCTGACATGAAAGTTAGGTGAAATGAAATCACCCCAATTGACCATTGCTCTAGGTCAACCGAGTTGGTGCTCTGCTGCTCGTGTAATCGCCACCTCGTAGATAAGAACCGAGCAAACTGCTCCTAATTAAGCAAATCGCTTCTAAACCTTGCACCAAATGGAGTACTTGTTGGAAACATTTGGAATCATGTCTACATCAGTACTCTGTGATTACTGTGCATTATGATGTCTGACAGAGGTCATCTAGTCACTCATGGCTATGACTCAGGTCTCGCAGGACGAGGCCTGCTGAAGGCTAGTCACTTATGGCTCCTTCTCAGCTATACCAGTGTTAATTGAAACGCTAACCAGACATTATCACAGAGTGTCTCACCCAACTGATCTAGGTGCCAGATTATGGTAGTGCTAGCACTGAGGGCTACCACCTCAGACAACTCGCTAACGGCCGCTGAGTTCCCTTTAGACAGCAATTCATTACACAACTAATACCGTACTTATAACTATTTCCAGGATGATACATCCAAGCAAGATAATGCATCACCAGGGAAATCTGTCCCATCTCCAGGGAAATCTACACCATCCACATCTACCTATGAACTGGAAGTGGATCTACTTACGACCTCAGAGGATATCGAAGCCGAACTGAAGTCTATTCAAGGAAATATCCAGATTATGACCGAACTGGGCAAATCTGCAACCACCAAATTGAAAAACTTGGAACCATTCTTGGATCCACTGGAGAAACTCCTCGCTATCAAAACCGATCCTCCGATTCCGGGAACTCTTACCCGTCAAATCCAACTAGTCCACCGCAGGCTACATCAAAGCATTAAATGTCTGCAAAATGCTGAACTTGATGGCGGATCTGAACCTCCTCATTCTTCGAAATCCAAAGATGACGACAGTGGTTTCGGACTATGTAAGATCAAACTGGAAATATACCGTGGCGACCTTCGCAAATGGAAAGAGTGATGGAGCCATTATGAGCAAGCAGTCCACTTGAACGATGCCAAATACCCGGCCAACAGCGCGAAAATGTTCCAGTTGTTGGCGTATACCGACGGAGAAGCCAAAGCTGAAATACCCGACAAGATAGCCAGCGATGAAGCCTATCCCGTGGCTATTGCAGCTCTCAAAACTCCGTTTGGCAACCCTGCAGCATTAGCCCAGGTTTACTACTCCGACCTTGAAGCTTTACCCAAGGCTGATGAAACCGCATCGAGCCTTCGTTCACTTTATAACCAGATTAATGATCTAATCTCAAAACTCGAATCGTGTCAATCTCAAGTTGATTACTATGAAATCACCTCGGTGATCTACCGTGGGTTCCCAGTTAACTGTTACTTCGAGGACATCCGTAACCACCTTAAAGCCAATCCTGGAACCCAACCCGAAATTAAACAACTCTTGGACAGTCTCCGATTGACCATTGAAACCAAAGAGCTTCTTGCGGCACACACTAGCGGTCGAAACTCGAAAGCGATCGAAGACTTGCCTAAAACCACTCTTACCTGTGGAAAACAAACCTACAGTGAAGCCAATGGTAACACTGCTCAAAAATCAGCCAAGAAGGCAAACCTACCGCATCCTTGTCGATTCTGCGAGGGCACTCACAAATCCTGCGACTGCCGCCAATACCGAACTTTAACCACTCGTATCGACAGATTAAAGGAACTAGGTTGCTGCACCGCTTGTACCAGACCCAAGCATACCGAGGATACCTGTAAACACAAGACCAGGCCTTGTGGTCACTGCAACAAAACTGGGCATAATAAAGCTCTGTGTGCCGAATATATCCGCTGCGGGCCAAAAAGCTCAGGTACGTTTATCGAAACATTTACTTGCGAAATTATCTTAGGTGATAAAGTCATTGTAGTACGTGGTATGTTCGACGGAGGTAGCGATACTAGCTACATCCTCGAAAGTACCATAACTCGAGCCGGGGTAAACCTTGGGCCCTCCACAACCTTTCGTGTGCAAACCTTCGGGAACAGCACCATCACATCTTCTTCAACTGTATCTGTCACTTTCCTAGGTAACTATAACCGTACCAAAGAAGTGACTTTACAGACTACGAAAAAACTAACCAATGACGCGCGAATTACCCCGCCTGTCTCTGTAGCCAGTAAAGCACTTGCTGTTTTACCACCTAATCTTAAATATGCTGACCCAGATCTTCTTGTTCCTTCTACACGGAACATTGAAGTTCTCATAGGTCAGGATAATTACTACCGATTTGTCACCCCAAGTCGTGTTATACGTATAGCAGATAGTGCTGTTTTGGTACCATCCTTCTTTGGTTGGATACCTGCCGGTAACTTCACCTATCTCACTCACACCAACTTACCAGAGAAAACCTCACTCTTATCCAGCTCACACAAACGTGTAGCTCTTACCAACTCGAAACCCTCAAAATTAGTGATAGCTGAAGCTTCACCGGAGGGATCGAGTAAACAACCTAAAGATGCCCACCCAGCTCCTGAATTAACCAAATTCTGGGATCTGGAAGTGTTAGGCATCAAAACAAACGATACTGACCAGACTACCGACACGGTCATGGAACACTTTCGTAAAACATACTACCTCCATGACGGTCATTATTGGGTAAGTTGGCCCTGGAAAACAGATCCGTCTGTCCTAGTCAGTAATTATCGCCCTGTCCTAGCCCGAACAAAAAACATGTTTGCTAAAACAGATAAAAGTCTTCTTCATCGAGGTGATGAATATTTGAAAGATTTACTTAACAAAGGTCATATCGAAATTGTAACCAAAGAACCGAGATCCCAACAACCAACGGGAACCAAATCTCCTACTATCCATTACCTCCCAGTCAGACTGGTGGAGCATAATGGAAAAGTACGGCCAGTGCATGATGCGTCATTTCACACGCGCTCGTCGCCTAGCCTAAACCAATGTATGCACCCAGGTCCATCCTTGGTTTCATGCTTAGCAACCATACTGCTAAACTTCCTTTTACAACCAGTTGGTGTTAGCGCTGACATAGAAAAGGCATTTCTACAAATGATGTTAAATCCAATCGATAGAGATGTAACAAGATTTCTATGGGTCAAAGACATCAACTCAGATTTTGACGAGAAAACCAACATTCTGTACCTCAGATTTACTTGCGTTTTCTTTGGAGCTACCGCCTCCCCCTACTTACTAAACATGACAATTCAGGAACATCTCTCTAACCAAGAACAAGATATTCCAGTTGTCATAGCCAGACGATCAATGTATGTTGATAATATGGTTACCAGTGTACCCAAAACATCTGACGCTTGCAAATTGCAAGAGCGCCTAACCCAGGTATTTGCCGAGGGTGGGTTTAAATTACGTGATTGGGTCACCAATAATACCGAATTTTCTAACCACATCCCTGATGATCTAAAAATCAAGGATAGCAAAATTGTATCCATCTTAGGACTTGATTGGATTACAGAATCTGATATGTTCGGTTACCGTTTCGAACTGAATCCAATTCCCCAATCAAGCACCCTTCGATCAGCCCTCAGCATGTTGAGCTCTGTATATGATCCACTTGGCTGGGTTTATCCCTGCATGTTGGAGTACAGACTCTTTATCCAAGATTGCTGGAAGGCCAAATTATCATGGGATGACCCATTACCTGAGAACTTTGTTGCCCGTCTGCGTCAACTGATCTCACAAAGAAACGAAATCAAGTCAATCAGAAAACCTAGGTATCTGTGGACTACCGACACAGATCCTAACGATAAATACGAGCTCCATACATTTAGCGATGCCAGTGGTGTTGCGTATGGCTGCTGTAGTTACTTGGTTCGATACCCATCTCCCGAATCGGAAAAACCCATTGAATCAGCGCTCATTATGGCTAAGGCCAGAGTAGCTCCGATTCTAACAAAGAAAACCATTCCACGCCTGGAGCTAATGGGTGCCCAGATTGGAGTACGCCAGACTGATTTTTTAGAATCGTCTCTCAACATTAAAGTCGAAAATAAGTATCTTTGGACAGACGCTACCACAATCTTACAGTGGCTACACTCAACAAAGATACAACCACCGTTCTTCCAAAACAGGTTGGACGAAATACGCAAATGTAAGGGACTAATTGTCCAACATGTCCCAGGAACTCAGAATCCTGCAGACATAGCGTCTCGTGGAGCCTCTGTAGAGAAGCTCAAACACTCGGAACCATGGTGGAAAGGTCCAGCTTGGTTAACTAACAAACCAGACTGGCCAAACCCACCCGATACCGCCGAGGCGATAACTCTAGCCGTCTCAGCCACCCCAATCGTAGATTGGGATATCCTAGATGACCCTAGATTTGGAAACCCAAAACAGGGGGAAACCAAAGGCTCTTACCTATTCGAGGAACGGTTTAGTAGCTGGAACAGATACATTAATGTCTTCTGTTATGTTGCTAAATTCCTAAACAATGCCAAAGGTGGTCCGGTTATACCAACCTCAACTCTAAGGTATAACGCAGAGCACGCTCTAATCAGATCTTTCCAACAAAAGTACTTACCAACCAATCTCAATGAGATTCCACAGTGTCAAGCACTGTTCCTTTATAAACATACCGATGGGTTAGTAAGGTGTTATAGCCGTATGCAAAATGCCCGATATGACATTGACTTATGCAGCCCAATGTATCTACCTCGCAACCATCGATTTACTACCTTAATTGTTGAATCGATCCACCGCGAAAACAGGCATGCCAGTGTTAAAATAACTCTTTCAAAATTTAAAGAGAAATACTGGACACCTGGAGCATGTACCTTCATACATAGCATTATTCGCAGATGTGTTACCTGCCAAAAATATAAAAGTGGAGCCTTTGTTCTCCCGCCAATGGCACCCCTTCCCAATGTGCGGTTACATCCAATCATCCAATTTGTAAACGTTGGAGTAGACCTTTTCGGTCCTCTCTACGTAACTTTGGTCGGTGAAGGATCAGCCAAAGTATACTGCGTCATATTCGCCTGCCTAGTTACCAGGGCAGTCCACCTAGAACTGGTAAGGAATCTATCCGGAGATGAATTTCTCCTAGTCCTACGCCAGTTTGTAGCCATTCGTGGTAAACCTAGCTTTATACTAAGTGATAATGCCACAAACTTTACCTTTGCTCAACCTCTCGTAGGCAAACAGGTGCGTATAGTCGATCATAGAGTGAATGAACATTTAAACCAACACTCTATTGATTGGGAGTTCATACCTGCCTACTCACCGTGGTATGGAGGAGCCTACGAACGACTTATAGGCATAATAAAAAACAGCCTACGTGTAGCACTCTATCCAAACCTAACCGAACCAAGAATGGTAGACTGGGTTACACTAGACTCTACCTTAAAAGAAGCAGCTGACCTTGCTAATGACCGCCCACTTACTTACATTCCTAATAAGGAACCACTACAAGTGATAACACCCAATTACTTTTTAAGAATGGGTAGACCATCACCTATCCCACCACTAGTGGTAAATAACCAGCGTTTGAAATCCACTGGAGATCAATTGATCAAAGGCTACAGCTGTCTAGAGCAAATCGTATCCGACTTGAGAACCGCATTCATGAGCCAATATGTCACTCATTTGAGAGATACTCAGGCACGGTACCACAAGTTCAAAAAGGGTGCGACTAAGCGCCCCCCAAAAAAGGGTGAAGTGGTACTCATTTATGACCCATCTCACCCAAGAACCCAGTGGCAAGCGGGTATCGTAGAACTTGTGCATGAACGACAGGCACAAGTTCTAACAGTCGAGCGCCACTCAAACCTCAACCAGCCTATGAACTTACTTCAAAAGAAACGTATCATAAGGCCATTTAATCACTTCTATCCATTGGAATTGTCATTTACCGATAATTACCCAATGCCCGACGACTTTGGACAGTCAACACCCACATCCTCAGCTACGGCCATGGATGTTGATAACTGCTCAGACCCACTACCGGGAACTTCCACGTTAGTAGACTCTGATGTTTCTGACATGGAAGAAGATGAGTAATTGCACTGGGTAGTCCGCTTCTCGGAACCCAGCACCCGGGGCCGGGAGTGTCGAAAATATTCGATTCCTAAAGGAAAACACATTCCTGGTACCCAATAAATACCTATCTCAATAACCTACTAACTGTGATTCTGGCTCGATTCGCTCTACCCAAAAGCCCAAAAGGCGTGCAAATCGAGCCGGAGAATTCCAACTGAAACATAGTATAGTTATGAACGAAATCGCGTAACGGCGTTAGAATTTCATCTTTCGCGTAATTAATAATATATCGCTATATCGCATGTTATAAAAGTGCCAATAATACATGATGACGGAGGAGAAATCGGTCCAAAACAACTCTAAAGAGGTCAGTCTAACTTTATCACTTAATTACCTAAGTCAAACAATCAACCGACCAACTTCTCCACCTCATCTCCGGCACTCTTTCGATAAGTACTAGGATACTAATTATATATTAATATTCCTGGTACTTTACCACTGACTAATGGCAGATTTAAACTGTCGCAGGTGCCGGAGGAGGAAGTTCTAGATGAAGTATAACTCGTCGCTAATGCTATCGTCCAGTGGAGTACCAGTGGCCACCTAATCGTCTCGCTATTCGTTATGCAGCAATCGTTCGTTCTACATCCAACTACTCGTCCGTTATATTTTACTCTCTCGTATATTCTTTGTTATTTCGTGTAATACATTTATAACAATATTATATTCAACGCGTTTGATATAAACTTACTCAGTGTAAAGGTACTCTTACTCCGCCAGGGTAAAACTCACTTACTCCTTTCTAGATACTTCCACTGCGCGGCGCTTGGAGCGCTAATAACATTTTAGGTTGTTTGTCGTCAAGTAGGTAAATCGCCTATCTATCGCAAGGACGACGATTTTACATTACTACTTACTCTGTACGCAACCCTAAAAAGACGACAACTGTTCATAATAGTTTGCCTTATAGCTTATAAATTTGTGGTAGTTAGGGCTGTTCAACAACCGGTTATCGGATATTCGGAAATTTTGATTTTCGATAACCGGATAACCGGTTACTAACCGGTTATCGAATTATCGCATAATATCGATTATTTTTCTGTGAAATTACTCTAATTTCTATTAGCGCTCCCAGCGTAGTAGTTCAAAATTGTGTTGAAACAATAATCGAAACGTTTCAAATAGTTTCAAAACAATGACAAAACGTTAATCGGTTAGCATCCGGTTATCCGGTTGATGCTATAACCGGATGGAATATTCGTTTCCATCCGGATGCATCCGATTGTTGTACAGCACTAGGTAGTGCCCGGTAGTGCCCCTTGATCACTGAGAGAAGCGCTACACGTTGATACTAACTCCGTGTAAAACTGCCATTCAAGCTGAGGCGGCTAACACTGCTAACAGGCTAACACACTACCTTTTGGGTGATTTTCGTAATTCGTTGGCAAAGCCAGCATTATCGAACGTCGGTCTCGGTATCGCTTTGCATCGTGGTAGCGTATGTATGTACGTGTGAACTATTTTTAGTTGTACGTTTTAGGTTTATGGTGGTTTGTTCTATTCTTTGCTTTCTACATCTCGCGTCAAATTATATAATGGCATCCCCCAACACGGAGCGTACCTTTATTATGATCAAACCTGACGGAGTCCAACGTGGATTAGTCGGAAAAATCATCAAACGATTCGAAGCCAAAGGATTCAAGCTTGTCGCATTGAAATTCCAATGGGTAAATATCGAGTACTTTACTAGACTTTACATGCTCACATTCGCGTATACCCAATGCTAGTTGGTCAAGGTGTGTTATCCGATCATTTACATTTCACTTACCTTTGTTTCAGGCGAGCGAAGAGTTGTTGCAAAAACATTATGCTGATTTAGCCGGAAGACCATTCTTCCCCAAATTGGTGAAATATATGTCTAGCGGACCTGTTGTTCCAATGGTATGCCTTTACTATAATATTGTAACGTTAGTCGATGTCAATTTACTCAGTTGTAAAATTTTTCTTATTTCTAAGGTTTGGGAAGGTTTGAATGCTGTGAAAACCGGAAGATTCATGTTGGGTGCTACTGATCCCAAAGATTCCAACCCCGGCACTATCAGAGGAGATTTATGTATCCAAGTTGGAAGGTATTGTGTTCTTTTTATACAGCGAATGATGTGAATTTTCGTTATTGGTTGATGTGTGCTAACGAAAGTTTTTTTCTTTTGGTAGGAATATTATTCACGGATCAGACTCTGTCGAATCTGCGAATAAAGAAATCGGTTTATGGTTTACTCCGGATGAGTTGACTGAATACGAAAGAGCTAACGAATGTTGGGTTTACGAATGAAGACGTGTAAGTGCATATTTCAATCATTAAATTCCATTTCAATATACAGTATATGTGATATTCACAACTTCGCTTTTATCCAAGAGTTCAGTTAGATGTGTTGTTGAAACCACTTAGTTACAATGATTTATGTATCATGCTCATTTTAACATTTATTTCAATCCTTTTAAATTGTAATAACTTTCTACGTTGTACTCATTGCTAGAAGTAATAAAACACGTTTTCACAAAATAAGCATGCGTTATTTATGTAGTGTTGGTTTACAATCGCCAGGTGCGTATCCTAATCACTAGGTTTCTTCCAATATCGAATTGAAATACCTGCGATTATGTTTGTCGAACTTTGAGGCGAATATTTCGTGTTTGTTTAATAGAAAGAATTACATGCTCATTTTAACTTATATTTCAATCCTTTCAAATTGTACCTAATAACTTCGTACATTTCACTCATTGCTAGAAGTAATAAAAACATATCTTCACAAAATAGCATGCAGAGTTTAGTGTTCGATTGGTTGGTTGGAGATCGTCAGATATGTACGCATCCTAAACACAACGTTTTTTCAAGTTTTGAATTGAAACACCTACGATTATTGTTTTATCAGACTTCGAAGCGAATATTTCGTGTTTGTTTAATCTAGTTTAATCGTAAGAATTTTTACTCATATGTTCGACGTAGGTATTAGTCGGATGATGTAAATAAAGATTAGTGTTGTACGAGTTTCCGGGCGATCCGGTTGTAGTGTGGTACGAATATTCGAAATTCGAATAATATTCGAATATTTTCACTATTCGAATGCAACATTCGTTAATCGAATAGTAATCGAATGTTC
>FIZV01026705.1:0-29314 GCA_900050545.1 Trionymus perrisii | reverse complement strand
ACCAAACCCCCAAAAAACAAAACGAAACGTAAAAGGCAAAAAAAAAAAAAAAAACGAAACAAAAAAAGGAGTAAAACGAAAAAAAAAAAGATTTTTTTATGTATTATGTAATATTTGCCCAAGAATTTTATGTCAGCGCCCACACTTTTTATTTTAATTTTTCATGTGAAATTTTTCATTCAATTATTGCACTTTTTGAGAAAATTGTTTTGAAAAAAGTATGTTGAGAGTTATTAATTTTTTTTTCGTGAATTTATTGCTATATTGTTAGGAAAAGTAAGTGTTTTTAAAAATTTTTATTTTTTTATTTTCATAAATTGGAATTTCTTAAAATCTTAGTGAAAGCAAAGTTTTCCAAAGGAAATAGGATACATTTTTTGTTGATTTTTTGTGGAGCATTTCTTGTAAAATTAATTTAACCCCTCCTGTGCATCATAGGCTTTGGGCGTAAAAATCTTAGTAATTATACAAGCCCAGTATAAAAAAAAATTCTAGTTGAAGTGTTAGAAAGAAAATTGTCAAAACACATCGTAAAAATTACAGTGATATTGCCAAAAATTGTTGGAATGTTGAAGCAATTCCAGTAAATTTCGTATAGGTACAGATTTGATTGAATAAAAATTAAAAAAAAAATCAGTTCAGATAGGTATTATTTTTTTTTTTTTTGAAGTTCAAGAAAAGAGTTTAAAAATTTAAAATTTTTTAAATGCATAAGTATTTCTATAAGAAAAACGTTTATTGCTTTTAATTCAACTCGGTAAAAATTATTTTTACATTTCATTATCCATATTAAATCTTACTGTCTTCTCTTTTCTAAAATCACCACAAACACAATCTAGTGAAAGTAAACAGAGCCTTAAAATGAACTTTCAAATTCCTTAATCTAAAACACAATGCATTGTTTTCTCTTTACATGCACCTATTACCTGGAAAAAAAAACTTTATACAAGGATGACTGGGACAGTAATAAAGGCTATCTACGACACATCCCGTATACGCCGCATTATAAATCTCAGCCGAGGTCGAATAGAACTCGACTCGCAGAAAAGTTGGAAGAAGAGTAAGAAAGAGGGAGACGAAAAAGAGGCAATATCTACGATTAAAAGCACAATATTTCGTCGTTTCGAGCCACATACAGGGCCATACAGGCATCAACTCGCGTTTAGAAATTTCAAAACGACCTCGACGATATGTTTTCAGTATGGTTGGACGACCACGCAGTAAAGTGTAGTTGTGCAGCTGTACTACTCCTCGACAATATATAACGTGCAGGGAACCCATCCCCTGTGATCTTCTTTACCCAACTTCACATACCACCAAAAATAATGAAAAAGGATTTAGAAAGGGCGCATCATTTGATAACAAGAACCGACGAGAGCTTGTCTTACTTCACCATAAAGTCACCAATTTTTTATTACTCACTGTAAAAAATACGAAAGAGGGAAAAATATGGCGTGGAAAAAAAATGAAGAGATCCCCAGCGCTATTCAACGTACGCGCTGATGGGACGAGCGGTTCATTTACTACATGAAACGATATTTTTATGCTTACATCCGCTTTAATTAGCTCTTTTTTTCGTCGCCCGAGACTGTAAACCTTTAACATACCAAAAACTTAATGGTGTTTTACACCACCGCGCCACTCGTAGCCCGACCAGAATTGCTCATCTACCACTTTATGACGAGAAACGTGCTCTTTACAATATTTCGAAAAATTTCCCCCGTTTTTCTATCGCATCGCTTTCGCAGTACTTTCCTGTCAGCCTTTCTTAGTTGCTACATTTTATCATCTGTAACAAATTAAAAATATACTTCATACTTCCCTACTCGTACAAGTGTCATATGTCTCGAATCTCAGTACATGGGTAATATAATCTTACCCATTATGCTTAATTGCAAAATTAATTTTCGAGAAGTTTCAAAGAAAATTTTCAATAGGATTTGGTTGATTTTTTTTTCTTCAAGTTTTGCTCAAATAGGTACATTTTTTTTTAATGTTGCAAATTTTTATTTCATAAATTTTGCTCCATTGCAAATTTTCAGAATTTCATTGAAAACTGGGTTTCCCTCAAAATTAGACCAAACGCAAATTTTTAAAGATTTATTGAACCAAATTTTCAAAGTTTCGTTCAAACTAAAATTTTTAAAATTGTAGTCTATTGAAAAATATTTTTTTCAAATTTTGCTCAGACACTTTTTTTTAATTTTGCAGAAAACCATATTTCTTATGAAGTGTTTTGATCGTTTGCATTTTGCAATTTTTTTTTTTTCATATTCGAAAGTAAAAATTTCAAAACTTTGTTCAAAATTCAAATTTTTAGAATTTGATCGAAAAATAGCACATGTTAAAAAATAATTTGATTCGAAACTTTCAATTTCATAAATTTTACACCAGCGCAGCGCAAATTTTTAAAAATTGTTTTGTTTTTTTTTAAATTTTGCTTTGACACATTTAACAAAAAAAATCAACTGAAAATCAAATTTTCCAAATTTTGTGGAGTGTTTTATAGTTGACGTATTTTTTTTAGCACAAATTGTTTTTAAATTTTATTTAAAAGCAAAGTTTTAAGAAATTCGTTTCAATCACAACTACTATTTTGAAAACTTCATTGATTTTTTTTTTTTCTAAATTTGGATCAACACTTTTTTTGTTCAAATTTCGCTGCAACATTTATTATAAAAAAAATTGTTAAATGTTTTTATATCACAAATTATGTTCCAGTGAAAATTTTAAGAATTTTGTTGAAAATTGTTTTTCCCAAATTTTGCTCAGACACCATTCTTTTTTTTTAATTTTGAAGAAAACCAATTTTCTTATCGATTTTTTGATCGTTTCCCATTTTCCAATTTTTTTCCAAATTTTATTCGAACGTAAAAATTTTAAAACTTTGTTCTACATTTAAATTGTCAGGATTGTGACCGAAAAACATTACCTATTAAAACATAATTTGAATTAAAAATTTCAAATTCATAAATTTTATACCAGCGCAAATTTTTAGAATTTGGTTGAATTTTTTTCTTCATTTTTAAAATTTTGCTTTGACTCATTTTTTTTTAATTTTCCAAATTTTGCTGAATGTTTTATGGTTTTTCTTTTTTCTTTTTTTTTTAGCGCAGATTGTTTTTAAATATTTAAAAACGATGTTTCAAAAATAGTATATTATTCAACTAGGGAGATAAAGTGATTTTTGACGAATTTTGAGGTTAACAACTCTAAATTGTTGAAAATCACTTTATCTCCCTTGTTGAATACGATATTTTACGTATTCGTGGGTGATAAATGAGGGTTTAGACGAGCAAGATGGGCATAAAGTTACTTTATCTCCCTCAGTTACGTAAATTCGGTTTTGCATTTTGCCTAAAAGAGGAAAAAGGGCATTTAAAAATAATTTTTTCATAATGTTGCCCAGGCATTTCTTTTTAATTTTCACTTTCCAAATTTTCTTCAAAAGTAGAACTCAAGTTCTTATAACTTTGATTTTTTTTTTCAAATTTTGCTCAAAAAACCAAAAATAAAAATAAAAATATGCCGTAAGTATGTTGAAGCCTTTTCAATTTACAAATTTTAGAATTTTATCAAAAAATAAATCAAACGATGAATGTTAGGTACTCATTTGAGGAATTTGGTTTCAACATTAATTTTTCAATTATTTTTTGTGTACTAATTCTTGAAAAAGTTTAATGGGTAAGTACTATCTTGAAAAATTTTACGCATTGAAGTGTCAAAAGTTTCAGAATTTTTTATAGGTACTTTTTTCAGAAGAGCCCTTAGAATTGACCCTGTTTCATTAAAAATGAACCGACAATGAAGCCACTTGATCATACCATCACGCGTCGAAGGGCTCTGTTATTGCACTACAATAACCGGGTAGCGTAAATGTAAATACAAAGTAACGACCGACTGCCGATATCACATTAATTTCTCTCACGTTGATTAATGACGCCTAAATGTGAAAAAAAGAGAGAAAAAAACCTATATTCTCATTCGCAAATCGATAAGCCGAACGGAAACACATTTTAATATTTTTCTGCGCCCAAATACCGTAATTTTACACGGTTTTCCTGTTATCGACGCTCGAACCGCGCTCCGATCACGAGTTACGTCGCCTACGGCTAAAATTTATTATTTTTTATTAATTGAAAAAAATTCCGAGTTGTATCGAAACGAGGCGAAAATACAATTAAAAGTGCCATAATCAACGAGGCTAATTGGTTTTTTTCCCTCTCTCGCTCTTGCTCCCTCCCTACAAAGATGTATGTTCCCTTGCCTAGTTACTTCGAGCAGCTGAGTGAAATAATACGCATTTTTTCTACCGTTCGGAAGCCATCGAAGGCCTAGATAATTGAATGGAAATAAATGAAATAAAAAGTTATCTTAGCCTTTTAGATTAATTCAAAAAAAAACTAAAGAATTGTAATTAAATAGAAGCCAAATGGTTGGAGAATTACAGCTTCTGGTTAGTGGTTTGTTTGATTCATCACTTACATAGGTATCAGGTACCTACCTACTTCAAAAGTTAAATCAAGGAATACGTTAGCACCTTTGTAGGGATGGGGGAAAAATGTGAAAAACTAAATTCCTACCACCGAAGTCATTTACTCTAAAAGCCTTCGTCAAAAGAGAAACATGAAAAGAAATAAGAAAATACCAGTAGAATATCATTTTTGAAAATTGTATAAATTTATCAAGCCGGCTAAATTTTAGCTTGTCGTTTGAAAAAAGTCGGAAACCATAAACGACGAATAATTCCCTAAACGATACAACTTTAGCTCGTACTATACTTATAAGTCAGAAACGCGAAAAATACCTCCTACACTTGTAACTCGGATCTATTAACCAAGACCGACAAAATGACCATATTTTTCTTACCAACAATACTCCATTTTAACGAGACCGTTTATATTCAAAATTCTTTCAGACGAAAAGAATTGAGAAAGTTTTTACTGTGTATCGCGATTGTGAAATATATATAAACTTACCAAACGAACCTATATTTCATTTTAGTCTTAAAAAATATTTATAAATTTTGAAGAAAGTTCTCTGCTTGGCAGTGAAACTTTTTTTGTTACAAATTTGACACCTAATCTACTCTCTTTTCTTTTCTTGGTCCGAGTTCGTAGATTGGATACGAGGAGGTGATTCACTACGGAGAACGTAACACTACGTTCGTTGGCACGCTCTAACAAAATTTAAATACTTTAGGTGTAAATTTTGCAACTTTCTTGCGAGTAAGCATACTACGTAAAAGCATCGAAAACTATTTTTTGCCGAACATCTGTTCGTCTTCTCTGCGAAAAATTACCGGATACAAATATGCCTACATCGAAAAGTTCTCTGATGCCTCTGTCTACACAAGAACCAGAGTTTGTGTTCTTGTTAAGTATTGTCGTCGAGCTCACTTTAATGCTTTTTCTCTCCTACCCTCGGATTGCTCGCCGCGATAATTTTTAAATCCCATTTTCATCCTAGCTCGTTTGTGGTTTAGTCCAAAACAAAACATCAAAAGTCACTTCAGTATCTTTCGATCGAGTAATTGTTGCTTTTAATGCTTGCGGTTCAGCAGCGAAAGCTCCAAGTGACGAAATAACATCTCCCCTTCTTTTCCGCCTCAAACAAAGAGTGAAGTAAATACAGGTACTTTGGCCATATTTACCAAAACAAAGTAAAATAACAAGATTTTCAATTCCCATCCTATATTTGCTTCATTTCTAGGACTCGAAATTGCCTTACATTTTTTGCTTTGTTTGTAAATCCGCGTCAAACTTCGACTCAAAACTCCATGATGATGAAAGTTCGAGAATGGAATTACGATGACGTGTTTCTCTTGTTTTGTAGCGTTATTTATCGAAGGATGAAAGTATGTCATTTTGGAAAAAAAAACAATACCGAATGAGAAATGAATATTTGTCTCGTCATGACATATTTTTCATCACCAATTAAAAATCAATTCATTATAACGAATGTAAGTACGTACTATGCGCAATTATATATAGGTGGTTTTGCTACATGTAAATAACGCCTTTTCTTCATCACCATTATAGCGGCGTATTTTTGATGAAATATTTATCATAGTTCTTCTTTGAAGCTATTATGGAGAAATTTTGAGTCAGGTTGAAGGATTTGGAACGTCCGAACGACTTTCTCAAGCACGAAAAATACTCGTATGGCAGTAGAGGAAAGCCCATCAAAGATACATATAGGTAGCATCATTGACAACATTCACAAAAAAATCAACACTTACCTAAAACAAAGAAAATTCAAATATCTAAATTAGTTTTAAAATTAGTAGGTACTTACATACAAGAAGAACAATAAGAAAATTATTAAACTTCTTGACAAACGAAGCACAAACGATTGACCCCATTTCCACCCCGCCACAATTGGGCGGGGTAACATTTCCCCGCCCACCCACATGAAGGAGGGGGCAAAAAAAGTTGCGCACAAACGAGCACTAACGAAGAACAAACACAAACGATTGACCCTATTTCTAATCTCCTATCTCAAATGGGCGGGGCAATATTTCCCCGCCCCAGACAAAGACTTTTTAATTATTCGGAAAGAGGGGTGAGCACAAACGAAAACAGGATGTGCACAAACGAATGACTCCACTTTCAACCCTGCCTGAAATGGGCGGGGCTGCGGAAATCGACCTCTTACTAGATATATTGAGCAGTTATTTTCTGATTTTTTTTTTTTTTTCAGGCGAGGTAAATTTATTTAGTTAGTACTTATTTACAATAAAGGCCAGTCGCATACGGCTGGTCAAATATACAAATAAATAAAATAAAAAAAAAACAAATCAAGTACTCTGGCACTTTCAAGAATGATTTGAGGGAAATTTTATTGAATTATTCGATCAGCGTCCGGATCTCTCATTTCCAAAATGATCTCAGATGTCTATTGCAAGAAACTAAATTTTTATTTTTGAGGGGTGAATTATATCAACCAATTCGTTTATGAATTATTAAATCATAATTTTTGAGACTTTGCATAGTTATTTTTTTGTTCCACAAGACAATCTTAATATTTTTTGATTAGGATTAGGTATGCAGGTACTAGGTAGGTAGGTCTAGGTACACCATTTCTTTTTTCAAAGCTGACCAAACGGCTAAAAAACTCACACCTTCTAAATGCTTACAACCATTTCGAAAATAATTCCATGTACTAAAGGGGTTCAAGGAACCCTTACAAAAAGTAACCATCTTTTTTAATTAAATTTTTTCTTTCAATCAACCGTTTTCTTTATTGACTCGACATAAATTAAATTTTCACGTTATTCGCGCGAATTTTTACGCTTTCAATATTGAATTTCTTTGTATGTACCGTAAATGGATGCACGCTTTTCTATGAGTTTTACAATCCAGCTCTTGTAAACGGTGTATATCTATTTGGTGGCACAACGTCTCAAAAAAGAACATGAGCTGAAATACGAGTATACGGAGCTGGGAGCTCTCGTACCTATGTTTATCTGTATTACTCTTTTGCTAGATGCGCAATGTACAAATATAAATGTAGCTATCTTTCTCAAAACTAATATTCGTTTGTTCACGTTTAACTCTTTGGTTATTTTGTTTCAATTTGAATTTACGCTGTTATACGCTTTAGGGCTGTTTTGAAGCAATCATTCGTCGAAAGCGACGGTGTATTTGAATATTCGCTAATCTGCTTATATACCGCGTCAGAGCTCTCTCATCCATTTTCAGCTGATCCATCAATGCATCAATGTATTACGCTTTCATAGTAATTCATCCTTGTGCAAAAATTCCAGTTTTACGCTCGTTCGTTTTTTTTTCTTTCTATTAAAATAATATTATCTACAAAAACACTTCATATCGAGAATGAACGTAGTCGAATTGAGCACTCGTGGATGTGACAATCTTAATTTTAAATACTACGTATGAGTTATGTGTGTGTACTTGTATGAATGAATAATGATAAATTAATCAACTTCGAAACTATTCACGAGCACGAACATAGGAAAATTTCCCCCCCGAATTTTCAAGTTTTTGGAAACGAATTTCGTGACGATCTTCATCATTCTCGAAGGGATCTTCCCGTCTTCCTGTGCCCAGTATAGAAAAGGAACTCGTTTTTGCTTTTCTCCAGCGCCGTATTTGATAGGGAAGTTATGGAAGTCTGACTTCCTTCCAAAATTGCAAAGAAACGAGACTTTCATAAAGACGTTGTAAAAATAAAAATTTGAAAACCTTATAAAAGCGGTGTACAGAAATTCTGGAAGATCTTAAAAAATATGTTTTGCACAGGTAAGTATTAATTTATGAACAAAACTTAATTTTTTTTTTCTTTTTAAATTGAACTTTTAAACAAGTAAAAAATTGGAAATTGTAAACAAAATTTAATCAAAGTGAAAAAAATTTCGGTTTTTCGATTTGTATTTTTTTTTAGATATTTTTATTGGGATTGTAGTTTTGTTTCATTTGATACATTTTGAACGTATGTGGGGGCTGATTTTTTTATTATTCATAAAAAAGTGACAAATTATTCATTAAAAATTAAAAATTTTCAACAATTCAGAAATTTTGAAGAATTTTGCAATTTTGATAAATAATTTTAGAAAAAGGTTCAGTTTTTGAGAAATTTACAACTTTTAGAAATTTGAAGATTTTTAAAAATTCGAAAATTTTTGAAAATTTGTCAGTTTTTGAGAAAATTACAATTTTTTACAGTTCTATAATTTTTGCAAAAGAAATAATAATTTTTGTGAATTGAACAATTTTATAAAATCCAGCGATTTTGAGAAATTTGATAAGTTATGAACCAAATTTTTTAATTTTTAAAAAATTGAAGATTTTTAGAAAATTTACGATTTTTAAAAATTCGAAAATTTTTAGAAAATTTACGATTTTTAAAAATTCGAAAATTTTAGAAAAGTAAGTTTTTGGAAAAATTACAATTTGTTTTTTTAAATGATGATTTTTGAAAATTTTGTAAATTTTGTAAAATAAATAACTTTTGTGAATTGGAGAATTTTAAAAAATTCAGCGATTTTGAGAAATTTGAAAATTTTTAAACAATTTTCATTTTTTGAAAAAGTGGAAATTTTTAAAATTTTTTACAGTTTTTAAAAATTTTGCACTTCTTAAAAATTTTTAATTTTTGGAAAATTTTGCAATCCTTAAAAATTTATTAATTTTCAAAAATTAAAAAAAAATGATTTTTGAAAATTACGTAATTTTTGTAAAATAAGTATAATTTTTGTGAATTAGAGAATTTAAAAAAATTCAGCGATTTTGAGAAATTTGAAATTTTTTTTCCAATTTTCAATTTTTAAGAAACTGCAATTTTTAAAATTTTTTACAGTTTTTAAAAATTTTAAATTTTTGGAAAATTTGGCATTTCTTAAAAATTTTAAATTTTTGGAAAATTTTCAGAAATTTAAAAAAAATGATTTTTGAAAATTACAAAATTTTTGTAGAATAAGTAATTTTTGTGAATTAGAAAATTTTAAAAAATTCAGCAAATATGAGATATTTGATAAGTTTTGAAACATTTTCATTTTTGAGGAACTGGCAATTTTTAAAGATTCAAATTTTTTTTTTAATTTTGCAATAAGCCTAATTCTTAAAAATTCAATAATTTTTGAAAAATTTTGTAGTTCTTAAAAATTAAATAATTTTTGAAAATTTGTCAGTTTTGGGGAATATGATAATTGTTACAAATTTAAAAAAAATGATGATATAATTTTTATGAATTAGAGAATTTTAGAAAATTCAACGATTTTAAGTAATTTGATAATTTTTGAAAAGTTTTCAGTTTGGGCAATTTAATAGCATAGTTTCTGAAAATGTGAAAAAAAATTACTTTAAATTAAAAAAAAAATAGTACATTGTTAAAAAATTAAGTTTTCAATTTATTCCATAGAACAGTTCTCTCCTCCTTTGAAAAAAGTGACACAGTAAGCAAAGTATCAACTTCCTGACTTCCTTACATTTTTCTTCTCAGATTCTCCACTGCCTTTGTCCAAACTAATCGGATAGGTCTGAGATACTCGTTATTTGGTAAAATTTTCCGTCTTCTTTCATTTTGCCATTTGCTATTTTCGCGTTGTCTCCAAGTAGACATTTTCTCTTATTTTATCTCTCTAGAGGGAGTTGTATAATAAAATAATCATCTAGCCATAAGGTTAGAATGTATCGTCGTTACGCACCTCCCAGATGTATTATACCTGCGAAAAGTTTATCGTCTTTGATATAACTGTCAATCAATACGGTATAATTTCGAAGATCTTCAGCTCCTTGTTCATCCACACCCTCGCATCTTATAAACTTTATAGCTTGATACGAACCCAATTTTAAAATTCTCCGCGTGTTCGGAGCTTTTAAGAAAATTGTTATCGAAAAATGAAAATTTTTCATAGAAAATGAAATTTTTCGAAAAGAATTTTTCGTAGGTTTATCGATTTACTTTTGACAAGTAATTTTTTCTGAAATCCTTTCTAAACAAGTCCCTCACCAACAATTTTGAAAATTGGTTTCCAAATTCCAATTTATACAGTGGTAGGTACCTAGTCGATCTGTTCACTGGAAGTATCAGTCAAAGATTTCTTACAGCTTGATACATTTAACCTCCTCTATTTTTAAGCCACTCTTTCAGCCAATTACCTTGCTCCTTTCGTGTTACCTACCTTTTTTCACCGTAATAATTCATCGTTCATGTGCTCGTTCCAGATCAAAACTCCTCGTTTCCGCTTCGATATCTCTCGCAGAAACCTATTCTTCGAAGAGGAAAACAATAAAGGGTCGACAAAACCAAGCTATAAAAGTCGTATCGTCGTCGCACGTAGTTTTCAAAAACTCCCAACAAACGAAAAGCTCTACCGCGAGGCCACTTACACCAATCATTCGATGTTTTCGGAGGAAAAACTACAACCGTCATTGAAACGAACTAAACACAAATCGTCCACTTGTGTTTTAAAATCGACATAGCGTGTTTTTCACATGAGCCTCTGTCTGATTTATATTTTCCGAAAAAACCCCGGTTTCCCCTCAGGCAAGTCAATGTGCCTCTTCAAGAATAGTGAATTTTCTAAAACTTGAAACTTTCCTTTTTTCGAAGACTCTCATAAAAAGGTACGATGTCGATGAAAAAATGTCCTAACACGAAAAGGAATCAAATCGTACATACATATGACCTTTATGCATGCAATAGGTACTAAAAATAAAAATTTTCCTCTTCGTTTTCTACGCTGCAAATGATGATACTTAATAAACATGGCGGAGTCAAAAGCATTCATCTTTCAAGCTGACGTTTGAAAGTCCTCGAATAATCTGATCAAATCTTACTTTACGATATACGTAGATAATTACGCGTATACCTACCTACTTATAGGATTTTACAAAAAAAAAAAATCCTTAATTTAATAAAGTTTCAAGAACATATCAGCATTTGATCATAAATCTTTAAAAGCGACGAAGGACAATTTAATAATAATTCTTTTTTTTCCACCTCACTCTAATGGATTTTCTGATATGTCCTTTCTTGATAAAAGAATACAGAAAAGGACAAACTATTTTTACATTTCACAAAGATTATTATCTACTCGTATTAACTGTAAATTCAGTTAGGAAATTTTATTAGAGAAGAAAAATCCCAAGTGATATCTAACATGAAAGGATGGAATTTTTCTTTTAAGAGATAGGTACCTATTATATGCAACATAACGAATAACTCTTGTACATGATAAAAATTTAAACCACATTTGAAAAAAAAAATCAGGTCATTCGTCACCATAGAATATTAACACGGGTATCGGCAGGAAAAGGAACTTCAACCAAACTCAATACAATTCCTGTATCCCTTTAACAAATATCACTACGTTTTGGGAACAATTCAACCATCTAATGTCGATTTCATGCCACAACAGCTGCTCATAATACAAATCCGTAACTACCCATTCACACATTATGGGAAAGAAGTCACAGCACATCTTTCTATGTATTCTCGGTATTACCTACACAAATATGACCGCTGTTTACCAATCCGGAATAACCGAGCAATGAATAGAAACACCTACAAGAAGCTTCAGTAGAAGATAATTAGAATGGAATAACTCTTTCATCAATGTACTGTCAGATAAAGCGAGCATTAAACCCATGTGCATGCATTGTGTGGTCAAAATTTATTACCACTTTGATCGGAATGGTTGACGAATATCCTTAGGATGAGATGGTTTAGAGAAGCTCTCAGTTAGAAAACACACCGAAGAATTTTTGAAATTTTGAAATTTTTTTCACATGTTTACTAAGAAATAACACATATTTTGAAAAAAAAAATCCATAACACCTTTGACCCTCCATTACAAAATGACGGCTTAAAATTTTTAAAAAGGCATAACTTTACGAAAAATTGTCCATTTTTATCTACATTTTGGTGAAAAACGAATAAATTATTGAAAGAAGAAACACACATTTGAGCCCCTCCCAAATTTTTCGTTTCAAGAGGGAAACAATGCGCTGTCGTCAGGATCACCAACCGCAAAAATTCGAAAAAAATCTGGGTAATGTAGAAGGATCTAGGAAACGAAAAAAAATTCCGACGTGGGTGCTCTGAAACTACAGAGATCATTTCACGGGAAGTTGAAAAAATTAATATTTATACTGAAAACAAAATACTTGTAAAAATGAAAATTTTCCAATTTTGGTAAGCTATTGGGGCGAGGGGGGGGTACTTTATTTTTCACTGAAGCATGTTTAGAAAATTTATTAAGGGGTAAAATTAACATTTTGCCAAGTTGAAAAAAGTTTTAAATTTTAAAAAATTACTTGGGGAGGTACTTTCAAACAAAATTTTGATTAAAAAAAATTGAACAATTTTTTTTTTTAAATTACTAGGTGTGTACGTATTCAAAAAAAATATTTTAATATACTCATTGACCTGAAATTTTTTTTGAAACCCTATGACCGTTTTCACATTTTTTTTTTATGCTTATTTAAAATGCAGTTCAACGTTCAAATTATGAATTCTTCAGTCATCCTAGCTTCTACCTCAAGGAAACCTCGCGACATTGTTTATTGTACAATGTTTAATAAAAAAATAAAACAGATTCTATGATATTGCATGCCTGGTGTAGACGGAGATTCCATTTAGTCTACTGAATGAAATCGTGTCTACAGATAATGAAATGCCCGAAGGTTTTCTAAAAACTTCCACAACGATGTGTTTACTGGTGTCGAAAGATTATTTTCACCCAGAGGCAATCTCAACAGTCTACATGTGTTTTTTTTTCCAAAACAGGTATACAATCAATTTGTACTATCAAATACGTACATAAATTCAATATCTCCTCGTTAGTGTTGCCCTTATCTACCGTTTTCTTTAGTAAAGCACGTGAATCGTATCAAAGTCTTCTTCGAATTTCTCTTTTAGTTGAACTACAGTAACCTATAATACGAGTATTACACTGAAGTATCGCTCGATTCCACTTTAATCATTCATGCGACATTGTAATAAGTGAAGGGCATTGTAGGATAAGGTGGTCGAATTTGCCGCCAGCAGTATATCGATGATAGTTGAATGACACATAGGTGGGTACTACTAAAAAACAACTTTGTCCAAAGTTTCGGAAACCCCCTCTAGTTTTCGAAAAATTCATTATTATTTTATTGAAAATTAAATGGAAATTCTTTTCTCCCACACTAGTTGATCGATTTGCCAATTTAAAAAAATATAATTGCCTTGTACAGGGTGTTTCAGGGTAAAAGTAAGGCCTTCCAACCAGGAATTATGCAACACATACTGATTCTATATAAGTATGTTTGCCTACCCTCTGGGCAGCAGGAGCCAAGTTATATACTCGGAAAAAATTTTCGTTTTTGATTTTGTTCTGCACGACCATATTCATTCTTTTTCTTAAAAATTTCGAAATTTTTATTTGATCAACTTGAAGTTCTCAACCATATTTTTGAAAGCGTAAATAAAAATCAACAAGGATTTGGAATTTTGGATTATTGATTTTATATTTCAATTCAATAGTCTCGTTAAATTTTTCAAAATTCACGACATGGTCTTATTTTTGAAATATATCATTCAATTTTCAAAATGAACATTTTCTATTCGTTTTATTCTTTAACGACAATTTCACTTAATTATTTAAAAATTTTAAAAATCATAGTTGTAACAAAATATCAAAAAGTCGGAACTACAAAAAATTTTTCCAAGTTTTTAAAAGTCAGACTTTAAATAACAAGATTGGCGTCGCGCGGATTTTAGAATTACCCCCAGCGGAAAAAATATATCCATGTTAACAACAGCAACATATTATTCAGTGGCGAATCTGAGAGGAAAAGTATGGAAAAGTCAAAAAGTTGATGCATGATTGTCATTTTTTCGAAGGGGGAGAGGGTTGTTTTATGGAATAAACAAAAAATTGAATTTTTTTGAAAAACTGTACTGTTTTTAAAAAATTTAAGTGTTAGAATTTCTTCGAAATTTAGAGTAATTTTTTTCACATTTTCAAAAATTATTGAATTGCCTAAATTGCAAAATTTTCCTAAAATCGTCAACTTCTTAGAATACTAAAATTCGAAAAAATTATTGATTTTTCAAAAAATGCGGAATTTTTAAAAATTATCAAATTTCTAAAAATTAACAGTTTCTCAAAAACTGAAAAAAATTCAAAAACTATTGAATTTTTACGATTTGCAAAATTTTCCGAAATTGCCAAATTTTTAAGAATTGTTAATTTTTAATGATCCAATAATTTTCTGAAATTGGAAAATATTCAAAAATTATCGAATTTCCTATAGGTAGTTATTGAATTTTCTAATATTCTCAAATTCGAAAAAATTATTGATTTTTCAAAAGTTGCAGATTTTTTAAAAATCGTCAAATTTCTATCGCAAAAACTGACAAATTTTTAAAAATTGTTAATGTTTAGTGAACCAATAATTTTCCAAAATTGTAAATTTTCAAAAATTTATTGTCAAATTCTCAAAAATGGCTGAATTTTATAAAATTCTGCATTTCACAAAAATTGTCAATTTTTCAAGAATTACCGAATTTTAGAAGATCATTTTTTTTAAATTTCTAAAAATTGTTATTTTCCTAAAAACTGACAAATTTTCGAAAATTATGAATTTTTAAAAATCGTCAAACTTCTAAAAATGTTTAGTTTTTAAAAAACTGGAAATTTTTCAAAAATTACAAATTTTTCAAAAATCGCAAAATTTTGAATTTTTTAAATTTAGAAATGTTATTGATTTTACAAAAATTACTGAATTTTTAAAAATCATCATTTCATAAAAAATTGTACGCAATTTCCTTGAAAACTGGCAAATTTTTAAAAATTATTGAATTTTTACAAATTGCAAAATTTTTTGAAATTATTGAATTTATAAGAATTGTTAAAATCCAATAATTTTCTGAAGTTACGAAATTTTCAGAAATTTTCGAATTTCCTATAGTCGTTGAATTTTTTAAAATTTTCTAATTCGAAAAAATTATTGATTTTTCAAAAATTGTTAAATTTCTATCTCAAAAACTGACAATTTTATAAAAATTGCAAAATTTTCCAAAACTGTTAATTTTTAATGATCCAGTAACTTTCCGAAGTTGCAAATTTTCAAAAATTATCAAATTTCTTAACGTCGCGTCGTTTTTTTTTAAATTGAATTTTCTAAAATTCTCTAATTCAAAATAAAAATTGATTTTTCAAAAATTTTCAAATTTCTAAAAACTGCCAGTTTTTTAATAACTGACGAATTTTCAAAAATTATTGAATTTTTAATGATGTAATAATTTTTTGAAATAGCAATATTTTCAAATTTTTAGTAAAGCATAAACTAAAATTTTTTAAGAAATATTAAAAAACCGTGCTCTCCCTTTGCTCACGTATCTCCAAATATATCAAAAGAAATATAAAACTAGAGCTCTAATAAAACCACCTGAAAAAAGTACCAATCGAAAAACAAAAATTTTTTTCACATCAATTTTAATTTTTTTTTCAATCCTCCTAATTTTAATTTTTTTCTGAATTTCAAATTTTTGAATTTTTTTTTTTTTTTTTTTTAAGTTTTAATTTGAAAATTGTTAAAACATAGGCCAGGCCTAAGCTTTCATAATATTAAAAAAAAATCAAGTTCGAACAACATTTTTAAAATTATTTCACAGTAGGTACTAGTGACATTTTTTAATTTTTTTTTTTAAAAAAAATATCCAGGCATGTTTGCAAGGCACTTATTCTATTGTGACTTGGTCACTATGTTACACCTGGGCCTTTTTTTGTCACTATTTTGTTCAAAAGTCACTAAAAGTCGAGAAGATTTTTTTGATGGAATTTTTGATTTTTTTTTCAAGAAAATTTTGAATTACTCCCTTTTAACAAAAAAAATTCAAACGATGTTTGGTAACTAATTTTTTTCTGAAATTTTTGATTTTCAATTTTTTCCGAGATACATAATTTTAGCATACGAGTATCCTATACCTATTCTCGTCACTCTGCTCGTAATTAAGTACTTACGGGTAATGTACAGTTGTGTAGATAGTAGGTACCTAACCTACACTAAAAGTTGAAAAATCACATTGCTTAAATTTTGAGCCTAAAAGTACTCTCTTTTAAATTCGTTTCGGTGCTGTTGGTTTATTTACCGGACTAAAAAGAAAAATCTAGCAAAATATATACGTATGTACGTTATGTACTATGTACATGTAGTTGTATAGGTAGGTAGGTAGGTACGTTCCAGGTACTCGTATATCTATTACAATCCTTTTGTCGTACATTTTACAATACATTTAACCGAGTTAAATTTTTATTTTCGCTCATGTTCAGACATACTCGCTGATTTTTATACGACTTTTTTTCCATCTTTTTAACCTCGTTGTACAAAAAAAAAGAAAGATTTTACGCGTTTTTGTTCTGATACATTTAATAAACGCGCGTCGTTGTAGTATATTCCCAATTTGTCGTCGTTTTTTCCTTCGTTAATTTCACGTACCATTAGCTCGTTTCGTTACTTATATTTTCGTGTATCTGCTATGTTCGCTTAATCGAAAAAGATGTACCGTAAGTAACCAGATAACGAAGCTTTCTATGATTAAATCGATAACAAATTTTGCTCGAAACATAATAATTAACGGCGTCGTATTTCCCTCGGGTCCGTTTTGTTTGGGAATTCTTTCGAAATGGATGGTGAGAATAGGCTGTTTAAAATGCCGAAAGATGCGTGGGATGGCGTTCAAGATAATGAAGTCTAAAAGCCCATTTCAATTAATATATGTAGTTATTTTTCTTATGGTCCACGATAGAGTCAATTTTTTTTCTCAAGTTGGGCTATTATTGAGAGTGTTGGTTACGTTTAAGACGACTTTATGCATTAATTACGTTGTGGGAGAAAACATTGGCTCAATGGTTTGAACAAATAGACTAGAGGATTTCTTTCTTTGTCAAGTGGATTGAAAAATTTTTCCAATTTTGTGTCTGCACCTGAAGTTCTTCTTGGCCTTCGAGCAAAGAAACAAATGAACAAGGTTTAAAATTTTTTTGTCATTGAGTATTTTAAGCTCGAGAGAAATAATTACAAATTTTTTCAATTGTGGTAAAAAACGGTAGGTGAAATGGGCCCTCACTCCAATTTCCTTCGTGGCTGCCTGGCTGCCTCAGATGGTGTCTTCTGATGAGAATTTTTTTCCAGATAATGTTCACCCCTGGTTTTTTATTTCGTTGTTTTCAAGAATTTTGCTGTTTTATGGAATAAATAGAAAATTCAATTTCTTGAAAAGCTGTTCTGTTTTTAGAAAATGCGAGTGTTACGAGTAGAATTTCTTTAAAATTCAGAGTATTTTCTTCACATGTTTAAAAATTATTGAATTGCCTAAATTTCAAAATTTTTAAAAATTATTGAATTTCTTAAAAAGGCAAAAATTTGAAAAATTGTTCATTTTTAACGATTCCGTAATTTTCCGAAATTGCAAAATTTTCAAAAATTATCAAAGTTTCCAAGGTTGCTAATTTTTTTATGCGAATTTTTTTGATTTTTCAAAAATTTTCAAATTTCTACCTCAAAAACTAACAAATTTTAAAAACTTGTTAATTTGAAATAATCCAATAATTTTCCGAAATTGTATAAATTTTCAAAAATTATCAAATTTTCAGTAATGCATAAACTGTAATTTTTTTTAGAAATATTAAAAAAATCATCCAATCCCTCCACCCACATATCTCCAAAATATACCAAAATAAATATAAAAATAAAGCCCTAATGAAAGCATCTGAAAAAAGTACAAATCGAGAAAAAAAACTTTTTTCACTTAATTTCAATTTTTTTTTTATTCTAATCTAAATTTTTTTAAGCACTAATAATTGATGATTTTCTGTTTTTTTTTTCAAATTTATAAACATACCATTTTGTTCCAAATTTGAAAAAAAAATCTCTGTCTCATTTTTTGTGAGTACGAATACAATAAATTTCACTCTAAAACTTGAATGTTGAAATACATCTACAAATACGAGTACCTATGCACTATTTTATCTATGATAAATAAGGAGAAGCAATTGCCTCTCTCTATATACTTAATTGCATAGTTACTATGCATATATGCTGAGGTGGTAATTATTAACACGTCTTAGGCCTCATTAGGTTTGAATTTGGCCTTATTGATCTTACATCTCTAATAATGATCCGTTAACAAATTAAACATCAAAACACTGTTCAGGTGAGAGAAATTTCACTCGTATTCGTATTTACGGCAAACCGATTAGGCAAATTATCGTACACGAATATTCAATTTTCCGCATGGTTTTTATACGTGTACCTACTTGTAGAGGAGATACTACACACTCAATACAGTTGGGAAAACTCGTTCATCATGATTTTTTTTACCAACATCTTTACCTCGACTAAAAAAAAAAAAATACCACTACGACACTACACAGTTCAAGTACATCAACCGTATAAATAGTATTTTTCCTTTAAACGCGATCAAGTACCTACCTAAGGATAAGATTAAATTCTATTTTGTTGAAAATGAAAATTCATTATCAAAGAACGATTTATAAATTTGTTATGAAACGTGCGAAATTGCTTTGTATTTGAAGATTCGCGCGATAAAATACAAAAACTTAATTATGAAAACTAAGAAACACATTTCCGAGTTTATGAATTTGTTACTTTGTAATAAGTTCAATATCCTTATCGTCGTTCGACGAAAGCAATTTGTTGTCTAATAATTTGAAAAGATGTAAAATAATTTCCCGACATAAATGAGCTAACTATACGGTTTACTTCTGTTTGATTCGATGTGGTGAAAATTTCAATCCACCTCCACTCGTAACTGTAACTTGGAAGCTTGCTTGAATCATTGCCTCAAGTTTGACTTACGTAGCATTTACCTAGAAAAACCTGAATAGGTATTCTTTTTTATGACTATCTAATAATTTCCTAGGACGGGAAAACTATTTACGAATTTATCCAAAAGGAATGAAAATTTTCTCAATAAAAACGAACGCAAGGGAGAGATAGACAAGACGTTGAAAGAGCTCGGGCCCCTAAGGCAAGTTCACGAAGAAAGAGTAAATTTAATAAAAATTTCTTGTCAAAGCATTTCATGCTAGAGTAACGTACATATACCTACCTTAGTTGTACTAAGATGGCGTGTATTCTGATGGCAGCCGATATCATCCCGTATACTTTCATTTGCTCTGGTACTTTGTAATAAAATTTCAATACAGTTTTTTCTTTCAATTTGAGATTTATTACGTGGCTATAAAAGCGAGTTCGTTTGTATAGTTGGCAAACAAACGACGCGGAAAAACGCTAAGGAGACATGCAACTAGTTAGAAGCTAAATAAAAATTTAACGAATAAAGTTTCAATCCTTCTCACTGATGATATCCCAAATACACTATTGTTAGTTGTCGATGTTATACCCGTAGTAACGAAAGTTTGATTTTTATTGCTTCGCGACTCTATGCGAGAAAGCACCTATCGTGTTCGTGCTGTACGATTCGCAAGTTTTTCTAACGTGTTATCAAATAATCTAGTCGATTTAAATTAGTAGGTAGGTACCTAACGTATGTACGCGTTAGTGATATTTGAATAATGTAAAAATAAAATCTTGAAAAGTCGATAAAATTAGCTTTCAATTCGCATCGTGCTCGTTTAATTATAAAAAACCCTTATTAACGGAGTACTTGCGTTGAAAAATAATTTCACCGATTTAACCCTCTTCATATACGATGAGGGTAGTTAATTCGATCAAAATGATTGGTTATATCCCTTCGCTTAATACGCGTTAAACATTTTCGCGTGTGCATGTATTTCAAATTTCTAAATCTCTCTTCTTTAAAAAGTTATGCGAACACATTAAGGTGTTCCCTATTTTGAAATAGGGTGAAGCAAAAAAAATTAAAAATTGAATTTTCAGCAATGGTTTGACGTTCAAAAAATATGGAATTTTTAAATTAGAGGGCACATTTTTTTTCAAACATTTTTTAAACAATAGAAAATTGTATGAAATGTTTAAATTTAAAAATTGATTTTTGATGTATTTTTTTTTGAGTGACATTAATTTTTTTTCAAGTAAAAAAATGAAGAGGTCAAATTTTGGAAAACGCATCAATAAAAAATAAAAAATAAAACTCCTGTTCGTTCAGTTGTTAAATTAAAAAAAAAAAATCAGGAAAAAAGCAAAAAAATAAAATAAAATAATCTCGATAAATTTTGAAAAGCAATAAGTACATACGAGTATTTAAAAAATTCAACAACTTTTCAAAGCCAAAAAAGTAGGGGGAAAGTAAAAAATTATGGACTTCAAGTTTTGGAAAAAATGATATAAAAAACCCTGTTTAAAAAAAATTTTATGCAGGTAAGTAATAAGTACATGGGTCGTGTTAATCTCACATTCTGCGATCTCATGTAGTCAAAATACAATTTGAAATGGCTCGAAATAATTCTCGAGCCTTTTAATATATCTGCATGTCTTTGATATGCACAGACGGTTTCAATGTTTTGCGCTCGAGGCTCAAAAATTTTGCCACCTAAATTTTTGTCGTCAACTATGTCCCCCATCGTTATCATGACCATCTCCTCCAAATCTTCACTACATGAGCATAAAATGAAAAATGAAATGTACAGAATTACATCAGTGGCGAATCTTAAAGGAAACATATGGAGAAGTCAGAAAGTTGATACATGACACCTTTTTAAAGGATGAGAGTGAGAGGGTTATGTTTAATGGAATAAAATAGAAAATTCAATTTTTTCAAAAACTGTAAGTACTGTTTAACATGAAAATTTGAGTGTTAGAATTTCCTCAAAATTCAGAGTAATTTTTTTCCACATTTTCAAAAATTATTGAATTGGAAAATTTTCAAGTAGGTATTATTAAATTTCCTGAAATCGTTGAATTTCCTAAAATTCAAAAATTCAAAAAAATTATTGATTTTTCAAAAATTTTTAAAATTCTCAATTTTTAATTATCCTATAATTTTCCGAAATTGCAAATTTTCTAAAATTATGAAATTTTTAGTAATGCATAAACTGTAATTTTTTTTAGAAATATCAAAAAAATCATTCCCTCCCTCCACCTACGTATCTCCAAAATACAGGGTGTCCCCGTACCTGTTAGCACCCCTTTATACCAACGATATAGTTAACTCAAACTAAGCTCATGTATGCATGTTTGCCGACCCTGTGAATTGCATGGGCAGAGACATATATGTTCAGTGATTTTCAACCATGCATCACTTGGAAACTGTGATATGTAGAAAGTTGAGCTTCGCGGCATTTGAAAGAAAATTTTGTGTAGCAATTTTCAACAGGGTTGATCATTGTTCTAGGTGATCAAGGGGGCGGGACGTGTTCAAAATTTAATATTTAAAAAAAAAATTGAGAACATCTCAAAAAAGTTTCCTCGTTAGATATTATTATTATGAACTTTTTAAGACAAAAAAAGTCCGAGCTTTTAAATGGCGCCAACCGGACTCTTCTATCTCGCTTGGTTAAAAAGTAAAAGCTATTTTAATTTTAAAAATTGAAACAGATTTTTTTTCAAGTTTTCTAATTTTTAATTTTTTCAATTTTTGGAGCTTGATACCTAACAAAACTAGTAATTAGGATTGAAATTCTGTGTTTTAAGTTCCAAAAATTGAAGAAATTAAAAATTTAAAAAATTGGAATTTTTTTTTCTGCTTCAAATTTTTGAAATTAAAATACCAGTGTTTTTTGTAGGTTAGGAAAAATTTTTAATTTTTCAATTTGTTCTTTATTTTTTTTGAAAAATGAGAAAATAATTAACAATTATTTTTTGAGAAAATATGCGTACCTAATTACTCAAAAAAGTTTCTAAAATATTTTTTTGGAAAAATTTTTATACTCATAATATTTTCTAAAAATTTGTTTTGAAAGAAACTTTTTTTGAAACAATTCTACAAAAGTCCTTCAGGGGAAGTTTTTCAATTTTTTTTGTTTGTTTGTTGAATGCATACAATACAGTCGATGGACGACCATTTTCAAAACTTCTTTATATGTAGTACCTATGTAGTATGCAATGTACCTATTAGGCACGCATATTTAAAAAAAATTTATAGGTGGTTTTTGGTTCAAATTTTCATTTTTTAAAAAAAGAAAAATCCTAAAAGATGAGGGCAAGTATACGTATAAGATGTTGATAAAATGACAAAAATGTAGGTGTAGGTATTTTTTCAAATTGCAAAAATCCGTTTGAAATTTTTATAGAACTACCTATGTAAGTTCTAAATATTCGCAATTTTGAGCTTTGCGAACGATTTTTTTTTTTTTTTTTTGAATTTAAAAGCAACGAAGGGACATTTTTGTAAAATATTTCCAATTGGAGAAACTTTTTGAAATAAAATTTTTAGGAAATATTTTCAAAATTGTCCATGCAAAATATTGTGAAAGTATTTTTTTTTTTGTAAAATATTCACTATTTGGATCTTGCAAAAATGTTGGTTTGCAAAAATTGGAAGAAAAAAAATATTTGAAATTTTTGTCTTGAGAAAAAACACTTTTTGAAGTAAAAAATTTTGAAAATGAACGATTTTTTTGTAACCTACTGTTTACAAATTCTCACTTTGTAAAAATACGTAAAAAATTGCAAAATATTCAAAATTTTGGTTTCTTGAAAAAAAGTTTTTGATATCGAATTTTTGTAAAATAGGTATTTAAAAAGTTGGAGAATAAAATAAGAGAGGGAGAGCAATAGGATTCGAAACATTTCCCCATCGGGTCTAGACTGTCTCTTGGTGAGCCTTAAATCACCTACTTTCTGCTCTTTCATAAAATATTCAATTAAACTTAGTAAAAAATTCCGCATTATAATAATGAATAGGTAAACTTTACCACCTACTCACACTTTTCTAAAAACAAATTAAAAAATGTGAAAAAGCCGAACAAACTGGACGTTTGTGTCAAATTTTGAAATTTTTAACAAAATACGAGTAACAACCAATTATTAAAAACATTACATCGGACGAAAATATTTTTTTACCAATGCCACCTTCGTGGCAGTTCACATATGGTTCAAAAAATAAATCATACCTATGCTCGAGCTTGTTTGCAAGTACCTTATGCCGTATGTTTTTTGAATAAGTTACGTCTGTCACTCGGATAATACTTTCGAACCTTACAATTTAGCATTTTACAAGTTCCTTTTGTTACACCATGTTGTAAATATTTTATGCATTCGTTTCATAAAAAAAAAGTGAAAGAAAACTATTAAAAATGTCAATTTGAATTTTTATTCGTAGTTATCGATATAATATTTTTACCTTTTTTTTTCAAATCGACGAGACGTTTACAACCTAGGATACTTGGAAGTTTGAAATTTAAGGTTTTCATTTTTGTGAGGGAAAATTTAATAATGGTATGAAACTTATCAACATAATGTGTTCGTATAGTATATGTTTTTTTCTATTCGGATTCGTTCTATGTTTTGAATCTAATGGAAATAATGGTTGAAGGCATTCAAAGCTTTAGTTTCAGTTCACTTTGTAATATATGTATCATATTTTCGTAGAGGAGTTGTGGCTTTTTAAAAACTTTACGAAAGAACAAACTTATTAATATTTAACATTCGGTATGACATTCAGTTTGCACCTCTTTACGTAATGGTTAGCTTTTTTAGTGCTATTTTCAATATGCATTCGTGCCGGTAAATTTTTCTTTGAGGAGTTGGCGTGATTACCGAGATTCTGTATACTCTCACGCATAATGAATGTTTTCTTCGGCAAAGTATTTTCGCGATGTGTATTTATAATTCATCGATTTTACCAAAACCAGAAACATTTTCCATGTTGAAACTTTATCCAAGCAGAACTCCGCGTTTCTACTCCATAAAATATACAAACATGTATTATAGAAATTACCTCCACATCAGAGCTTGGTCGTTTGAAATTTTCTCCACAGTTGTATACTTTCCTATAAGTATATATTGCGAATAAGCTACATGCGGATAAAGAAGAAATCATTAGGCCTATGGCCAAGGAAAATTTTATCATCGAAGGTGTAGTACTTACCACAGATCACACAACATTTTCGAACGCCTGCTCAGTTTGAAAATTTTGAAATTGGGCGATTCTTCACTCTAGAACTCTCTTTTACCACCAAACTATTCTCAAAATTTTTAAACATTTTTTAAATGAAATTACCAGTACAAACGAATAAGGATTTTAGATTGAACAGTCTGTTTCCGAAAAATAGTAGGTATTTTAAAATAAAATGACAATGTCATGAAAGGATGTTGAATTCGAAATATTGTCACACAAAAAAGGATATTAAATTGAATGCTTTGAATTTTTGACAGGGCTTTGAAGTTGGCAAAGTTTAAAAATTTCATGCGAAACTGTTTTCTACGCATGAAAAAATTATGTAGGTTGCGTATTATTTTTCTCTAAAATTTGTTGTACTTATCACTAACAAATTAATTTTTTCCTTTTTTTCAAATAGTGTCAGACAAAAAAATGTTTTCAAGTTGAAAATTCAATTTTTAACAGACGTTTAAAAATTTGAAATGAAGAAAATATATATATCAACGATTTACCTCATCCGTGGTGACAAGTGCTACGAAATATTTGATTTTAAGCTGAAAAATTCCATCTTCGTGAGCTTTATATCGATTTTCATTAATTGGTATGTAGGTCTACGTACAAGTGTACCCAAGAATAATGTTTGGAAAGGCTCAGGCGTGGTAACAGGCGTTTTTGGCCTCAGGTTGAATTACAAAATTTTTCTACCGTTTTCAATTTTTATGAGTAAAATATGATTTTAGAGCGTGCGAGCGATTTTTTACCTACCCTCATGGGGGCGAGGTCTCAAAATACGTGATTTTAAGGTTAAAAATTTCAACTCTGTGAGTTTTCAACTAATTTTTAGAAAACTTGGCATGAAAGTAGAGGTACTCAGGGGAGTGCTGTGAAATTTTTTCAAATTTTTCCGACCACTAAAACGACCTTGAGATTGACCTTGAACAATTGAAATCGCACTGGAGGAGGCAGTTTAGAGCACCCATGTAGACTTTGCTTTCTAACTTCCTAGACTCTTCTATACTATTCAGATTTTTTTCGAATTTTTGCGGTTAGTGGTCTGTACGCCAACGCATAATAACCTGGCTTCTCGAGTTTTTTCTTTTAAAATAAAAAATTTCAATTTTTTCATAATTCTACGTATTTTGACCGAAACTACCCGAAGAAGTCAACTATGATGAGAGAAAATGTTGGCAAAAATTTTAGACTCCTAGCACAAGTATTTTGGAGGGAGGGACAAAAATGTGGATTTTTCATTAATTTTTTTTCGAAATGCGTGTTATTCATCCGTAAACATACTTAACAAAAAAATTTCAAAAATTTTGGAGTGGTGGAAGTTTGTCAGAAAAAAAACTGACCACCCCTCGCGTCCTAAATGTATAGCGCGATTTGAAGCGTTCAAGGTCGAATTTTTGTCGACTCAATGGTCGGAAAAATCTGAAAAACTATAACAACAATCCCCTCGAGTACCTCTATCTTCATGCCAAGTTCAGTAAAAATCGGTTGAACATTCATGGAGATGGAAATTTTAATCTTAAAATCACATATTTCGAGGCCATCACCCCCACGAAAAGGGGTAAAAAATCGCTCATACGCTCTAAAACCATATTTTACTATTAAAAAGTGGAAACGCCAGAAAACAATAAGAAATTCGACCAAAGACCAAATACCCCTCTTATCCAGAGACGGGTTTAATACTTTGCCGCTCAAATTTTGTCTTCTACTATGCCCCCCGCCCCTCGCTATAATGACTCTTTTCTCAATATCTTTATTACGAGTACATAGGTAGGCATAAAATGAAAAATGAAATGTATAGAATTAAATCAGTGCCGAATCTGAGAGGAAAAATATGGGAAAGTCAGAAAGTTGATACATGCCACTTTTTCAAAGGGTGAGAGGGTTGTTTTATGAAAATAGAAGATTCAATTTTTTTGTACTGTTTTTAAAAAATTTGAGTGTTGGAATTTCTTTAAAATTCATAGCATTTTTTTCACATTTTCAAAAATTATTAAATTGGCTAAATTGCAAAATTTTCAAAAATTATCAAATTTCCTAAAATCGTTGAACTTTTTAAAATTCTAAAATTCAAAAAAATTATTGACTTTTCAAAAATTGCAAAATTTTTGAAAATTGCCAGTTCCTTAAAAACTGACAAATTTTCAAAAATTATTGAATTTTTAAAAATTGATAATTTTTAATGCTCCAATAATTTTCCGAAATTGCAAAATTTTTAAAAATTATCAAATTTCCGAAAGTTTTTGAATTTTCTAAATCATTCTTCTCGGCAGTCCTAGGTGATTTTTCAATTCTGATATTTTTTCCTTTCAATTTTCAGAATTTGGAGTGCTTTAATTTTTTAGAGTCTTTTAAAGGTCCAAGTTCAATGATGTAAAACTTTTTCAAAATTTGAATAGTTTTGGTAAATATCTCAATTCAAATAACTCATCATTAAAAAAAAAAAAAAAAAAAAAGGCTATTCTCCAATTTGCCGAATTGAACAATTGACCAGTTTTTTACACTCAGAAAATCGAATAAGATTAGGCGAGTATTTCTGCTTATACTTAAGACCGTCGTGTTTTATTCGGTTGGCCATAAACGATTGGTAAGAACAGAAAGGTAAAAAGGTTGTACTACCATCTAGGCAACCTTTTATAAGGGATTTTAAACGTATGTTCTTTGAATTTTTCACGAAAGGCCGAAGCTGAATCTGCGCTGGCTTGTTAAATAGCTAACTGACTGCGAAAAACCACTACCAGCTCGGTGAAAAATTTATTTTATTTCTCAATTAGTCGAATCTATACTAAAAGGTTTCGCATTTACCGGCAAAACCGGCGATAATGTAGTATAGTAAAATCAGTTACGCGTATGCGAATACAAAACGAACGCCGACAAAATTTTAATCCAATTTATATTGTAAATGCAATTTTCCAGCGGATTTGAAACGTATCTTACGCGAGCGTAAATTCAAACCGTTTGTAATCTTCGCGTCAATGTAGCAATTTTAATTTTCAGACTGCTATTTCAGCACTTCAAATTTACCAACCACTAAAATCGGCTTCCCAACATAAATTACATTTTCCGTTAACCGCACCGTAATTTCATTATTTTTCCAAGAATACGCGTTCTTCGTTGTATGATAGATGACAGGTAAGGCTAATAATCGTCCGTTAATGACGCTGTGGTATACGTAGGTAGGTGAGGTACCTACGTATTCCTATAGCATCGAATCGCCTGTAATTTAATTCGCAAATCTTGCATGTGCGAGGTGTGTACAGGTTCGGCGGTTTTTCCCCACATCTCATATACCTGCCATGGTTTCTAGATACCTCGTATGGGCTCGATTTAATGATTCTTCCAATTTCAGCGCAAGATCATTATTGACGAGTTTCAAGAACTCGTCAAGGGTTTCCAATATACAACTCTGTGATTTCTATATGTTTTTTTATAAATCTAAAAACCATTGTGACTTTATTTCGCAGTACGAATGTAATCGAGCAATTACATTTGTAACTTTCGCACACTTTATTGTTAGTAAAAGATAACTTGTCATTAAATAGAAATTATTTTCAGGAGTTTTGAAAACATTTGCACTTTTGATTGTGTTTCGCCAAAGGATGGTTGTATGTATAATGCATAAATATAAATAAGGAAGAAACTAAACTTCTCGCGAAGCACCACACCATTCTCGATAAAAATAAACAGAAATGTCGTTTCGCTTTTATATCTCATTCTTAGATAATACTATAAAGTCTTAGTAGTGCTCGAAGCGTAACCTTATACACGTGGATATTTTTCCTTTGAAAAATTACCCCAAGATATATATAAAATTAATTCTGTAAGGGGAGTTTCCCATGATATCCAAGCTGGACTGCAGATTTTGATATAGCTATCTACAAATATCTACCGTTCTAACTACATTTAGGAATTGCATACTATCTTTGTTATAGAAATTTCTCCTGCTTTGACTTTATCTGCTTATTTACTTGGAACAGGTTTTTTATGAGAAGGGTAATTTTTTTCATATTTTGTAGTATCGCTGTGACATAAAGGAACAGCGTGTAGTAAATTGATGATGAGTTTATTTTTTTATCGAAAGTAAAATCGGAATTATGGAATTGGAATACCCGTCCAAGTAATTTTAATTTTTTGTGGAGATATTTTACCGGGAACGAGCGAAACTGTAATTGTTTATTGCAAAGTGATGAGAATATTGAAAAATAGATATTTACCTACATATAGAGCTGCTCATTCCGAGATTAATTTATCAACTACCTACTTCTCTGACAAATGGCAATTCTAACAAAAGACAACTTCATTGAATGTAAAATCTAACAAAATAATAAATATAAAACAAATGAAATTCTTTTAAATGATAATTCTGATAAATAATAATCGTAGGTTATACCAGCGGCGTATTTGACAGGGAAGTTATGGAAGTCCGACTTCCCTCCAAAATTTCAAAGGAATGAAATTTTTATATGAACTAGGTAGTTATAAAAAATAAAAATTTGAAAACCTTGTAAAAGTGGTGTTCGAAAATTCTGGAAAATTTTTAAAATATTTTCTACATCGATTCAGACTTACATGTTCCATAGGTAAAATTTTTAATTTTTGTGTGAAATTTTTAACAATTTTATTTAAAAAAATTTAATTAGAGTGAAAAAATGTCTTCTTTCGATTTGTATTTTTTTCAGACGGTTTTATTGGCACCCCAGTTTTGTTTCTTTTGATATATGGTACCGGGTGTACAAGAATATGTGAACCCCTCCTGGGATTTTTGGTTACAAAAAGTTAGGTTGGCAACATATTTAATGCAATG
>FIZV01026657.1:0-16618 GCA_900050545.1 Trionymus perrisii | reverse complement strand
GGTAGGGGGGTATAAGTATTCTTTTGAGGATTTTTTATGGTACCATTATTTACTTTAAATATCATACAATAATATGTACTGGTTACTTTTTCAGGAAAAAAATCGATTCAATTCATTTTCAAAGACGAAAGTTGAAAAATTGAAGTGGTTACAAGCCACGACGATGGAACTTTTGAGGTTCAAGGTGACCTAACCCATAGTGGGGAGGGGGGTTTGGGCAAAATTCTGTATGGCATGTGGTACTTACTGAGTTGGTATCTACATAAAACCGCAAAAATAAAATTTCAACGATGAATAGTATTTGAATAAACCACCGGTTACCTGAAATTTTGACTTTTTTTTGAGAATTACCCAAGCATAGGTAAGAGAAGGTAGGTAATGTAATAGGTATATTATTTATTTGTACTTTTAGGTATGTTATTTACTCCTCGCATTTGAAAAACAGAGTTTTTCTTGAAGTTTACGCGCAACAGTTCTATTACGGAATTTTCTAAAATATTTTTTTTTTTTAATTGTCATTTTCTCAAAAACTGACAAAATCTTTCAAAAATTATTAAACTCTTAAAAATTTCAAAATTCTTAAGAATTTTTGAATTTTTAAAAATCGTTGACTTTTTAGTACCTGTACCTACGTAGTAGTACGTACTTAATGCATAAATTGCCATTTTTTTAGAAATGTTTAAAAAATCATCCCTTTTTCCCGCCGCCACATACTTGCAAAATACATCAAAAGAAACAAAACTAGAATACCTACCAATAAAACCATCTAAAAAAAATACAAATCGAAAAAAGAAAAAAAAAATAGTTTATTTTTTAAAAATTAAAAATTCTATTTCTTTTTCAACTTTTTAATTTTTCAATTTTTTCTAAAAATTTATTTTCATAAATTCTTAATTGTTGCGGAAAATATTTTTAAGATCTCTCAGAATTTTTGAACACTATTTTTACAAAGTTTTAAAATTTTTATTTTTTATAACCACTTCATAAAAATCTCATTTTTTTGAAATTTCGGAGAGAAGTCGGACTTCCATAACTTCTCTATCAAATACACCATTGCAACATACGATTAAATTTTTTATAAATTTGTACCTCTCGAAATAAAAAACTTCACAATGAATAAACGTAAAAATAATAAGAAGTCAAAAAACCTACTCATACATTACATACCTACATGGCCTGTAGTTAGGTAGATAGGTACTTTCTCGTAGGCAAAATCAAACTGTTGGACGTTTTAGATGAATTCGACTTGCGCACAACTCGGACAGCTTTTTAATAGCAATTTCCATTTGATTTTGTTGAACGGAAAGATATTTACGCGTGGTGTATTATTTTTCACCACGTCAGGTTTTATACGAAATGAAATATTTGAAAAATTTACGCTTGGTCAATTTTTTGTAATTTTCCTTAGTAAATTTGACAAAAAATGGGAAATCGTATTGAGCACAATTACCCTAACCCCTCTCTAATCTCAAGGAATACTTGACCATTCAACGAAAAGAGCCAAGCCATGCCGACAACCTTTTTTGTAATATTCTTCCATAAAAGACTTTTCATACCGACTAACGAATAGGTAGAGTTTTTATTATTTTCACATACCGACTTCTTTTTTGAACTTTTCCATTATAAATGATTTTTTCATGTTACAAAATGTACTTGGTAGTTTTGAAAGCTTAATTCATCAGCGTCGCCTTTCTTTAAAAAAAATAAGTCTACGTACTTGGGGGTTCATTTTATGCATATCAACTAGGTTTCTAAGTACGAGTATTCTTCGGTGTGGTGAAAAATGGCAATTGACCATTAATATTGCAATACTTGGTAAATTAATTTTCAAGGGATGTGCAAGTGTTCTATTCGTGTTTTTTTCATCCAGAAACATTGTTTTTCAACTTTGACTCTACTCATCCGTGCCGTTTATTTTTTTAAAAGAAAGTTGAAAAGTCGTATTAAATTGAAGTTGTACCTTTGTATTATGCGTAACGTACTATTATGCACGTGTGCGCATATATTAGCCTATTCGAATTGCAAAAGGAAGAAAATTTCAATCGGAACTAATCATTTTGTGTTTCTTTTTCAGGTTATGATGTAATCGAATGGTTAATGGATCGTTTGAATGTGGATGATCCAGGTGAGTAACGAAATTTCGTTAAAAATTTTAGATAGGTATCGGATGCCTTTGAAATTAATTAAGGCCGTATGAGGTGGTGTAGGTTAATTAGAATAAGTTTTTTCCAATAGATTGATATTAGATAGGTAGCTGCCTATTTTTTTTTTATTTCGCCCTTTCTTCGACCTCGATAAATTCGTATAAGTCGCATGTCAAAATTTCAGAAAAATCGAGAATCTCTCTCTAAAAAAAAAAAAATAATCATTCTCTTAGAAGAGAAAAAATCTTTTAAATACATACATTTCCAAAATTGATCTTTACAAAATTTTTAAAAATTAGAAAACAAATAATTATTCTTAGAACACTTCCAAAACTGAAATTTTCACAATTTTTATATAGAATTTTTGCAGGAAGAGGTGCCAACATTTGGACTCTTTTCCCGGACCTGGAAAACCAATTTCACGAGGGAGAGAAATTTTGAAAATGCCTACTACGAAACCATAAAATGCCAATTGAAAAATCATCAATTTTCCAACAAAGTTCTAAAAATTTAACTTGCATTTTCAAAAATTTTTAAAAGACCAATTTGAGAAGATATGATGGATTTTTGAAATTTGACGTACATAACTTAAAAAAAAAAAAAAAAAACCTCGGTAAAAAGTGAAAATTTAGGAAATTTTTAAAATTCGATAAATTTTCACGGTTTGATAAATGTTTGCAGTTTTAAGTTATCAAAATTTGATAAAAACTCAAAATTTATCTATTTTAAAATTTTAAAGAATCTTTAATCAATAGTTAAAATTCTGCTGAATTTTCAAAAAATTTTAAGAGGCCAATTTTTAGCGGACTGCATTTAAAAAAAAATGCTATTTAATGTTTTCTTGACTACCTACTAAATTTTTGTCAAATTTTAAAAATTTAAAGATTATTTATTTTGAAAATTTATTTAATTTTTTTTTATCACTACTCAAAATTGCCAACTTCTGCCAAATTTTATCAACTCCAAAACTCCAAGGGGTTAGTTACTCCCGGACACCCTAGGTCGCGTTGTCCCTAAAAATTTTTTAAAAATTGAAAAAAGTTACAGTAATGACGTTTGGTAAATTCCATATCCCTGCATTGGAAAATATCGATTGAGAATAGTATGAAATTGAAAAGAGGGTAGCCGGATAAGATAGATGACTCGGCCCCCAGCTGGGATTTTGAAACATTTTAGTGGAAGTTGGTCCTTATGGTCTAAAAACTCGCTAGTAAAAATTTCAGCCTCGTACCCCATCCCTAGCGCCTTCTATGGCCCTAAATATTCCCAAAATGTGAATTTTAAATTACCATTTTCTAAATTTATTTTCTCAACCAAATTTTTTCAAATTTGCAGAGATGATGGACCATACCATGCGTCATCCCTGGATTTTTTTCAATTTTTTTCGATTGATTTTTCGTACTGAAATTCGAATTTTAAAATTGGAAACCGTTAAATCTGCCAGTTGTTATAAAGGTGCGGCAACGAAAAAAATATGTATTATGTACAATACCCATGTGTATAACATATATTTTTCTCGGAATTTTTTATACGGGTGAAAGGCCCTCAAAAATGCAAAAAACTGATTTTTTTCTCACGATTTTTCCCACTTCAAATGATCATTTCTATTCAAAAAAAAATTTTCAAAATTTTTACCCATAAAGTAATAAATAATAATAAAAGTTTAGTTATGGTTTAGTTCACTACACATTTTATAATCTAAGACAGGTTGTCAGAAGTCAGTTCTTAGAAATTGTACAAAATAAAAATTTAAAGACGACGGCCAATAAAGTTTTGAAAAATACATCGCTTTAAACGATTCTACGAATCCAACACGAATTTCTCATGTCGTTAGGGACGATCAGATATGGCTTTTTAACTTTTTTACGTCAGAACGAACAGTGACGCAGCACCAGAGAACTTTTGAAGAGGGTATCAAACTTCAAGGGAAATCTCTTGTTATAACGATCGTTTTCCTAGTTCGATGTTTACTAGAAACGGATTTTCAACATTTCAATGTAAAATCAACGAGATTAGTATTACCCGTTCAAATTATAATTTTTCAATCTGAAAAGAAAATCGATGTAAAGGGCCGCTTATTAATTTTCCACTAGGTAGTTGTATAAATTGATTTTTTTTCTTACGTTTTTGAGCCTCTTACTTGAATTTACCCTTCCTTCATTTCGAATAAAATTGATTACTCTATGGAGGTATAATCATACGATTCTAGCTATTCAGAAACGAACGAGGAATTTCTATTTATAAATAGGCTAATGACATAAAATACCTAAGTAAATGAGTGCGCTGCTGTGTGTGTGTACTTTATACATATAATACACTCGTATAAGCGAATAAAACATATAACTTCTCATTCGAATATGCTGCATTGGCGAGCGTGATTAATTTCCACAAATTGATTTATAACACCAAAATTGACTCGTCGATATGTTATTTTCGAGAGATGATTGATACTTTATCGTCAGTTGTTGTGCAATACGCTTTTGTCTTCGATTGATAGCTAAATTGTTTATTCGACAGTTATTATGAACGAGTTAGGGCTCATTTTCTTCAGTTCCGAAAGCAGTATCGTTCATTGTTCCTCTCTTTATGTGATAGGTACATATAAAGTTGGCATCATTTTAATTGTCGTTGAATTAATAAGCAATCGTTGTACGAATGGGATAGGTAGTGGGTTTTAGAACACCGGTAATTTATTATTAGCGATAATAATCTTGTTGCATGCTAAAATAAAGGTATATTTTAAATTTTATTCATTCTCATAAATGTATTTAAACTTGCACTAAAAACAAATCGAATTAATATCTAACATTTAATTTAACTTAATTACTCGACGTGCTTGCTAAATCGTCACGCATCAATTTTTATGAATTTTTTTCTTTTATTAGAACAAAATTTGTAATTTTTTTCGAAATTACGTCAAAGCCTCAATTTATACGTTGAAAAAGTATGTACATGTAGATACCTATTACCTACTACCTAGACGTTTGAATTCATTCGAGTAAGTTTTTATAACCGTGTACCTTCATACGTATATTAAAGTTGCATTATGTCATTACAAAATATGTAAGTACGTACATGAATAAATGAATGCAGACGCAAACATTTTGAACAGAAAGTAGGTACACGCACACAAAATTGTTTGTTTGGTTCCAGGCATTACAACTGAGTTTCTATGGAGACGAACGAGTTTGAATTAAAATAGCGAAGCATTTATTTATAAGAAAAGAAACTTGAAAAAAATTGGATAATTTTAATGGCAGCTTAATAATTTATTTTTGTTCCAATCTGTCACACTGTCTAAAATTTATTTATTGTTGGGCTTAGGATCGATACAGAAAAAGGGCGCTGTTTTGGAAATTTTACCCTAATCGAACTCATTATGTTTTTTTCCCTTTCGAGTATTCACCCATATGCTCCCTATTTATAATAGGATACCTATACCAATGCTTGCGTACAAATATTTTACATAGGTACAGCAACAACTTCCTTTTAATTTAATTCGCATTTTTGTTTCAGTGGAAGCTGTCAACATAGCAAATCAGTTATGTCACTATGGCTACTTTTTTCCAGTTAGCGATTCTAAAAATTTAGTTGTCAAAGATGATGGTTCCTTATACCGCTTTCAGGTGAGTAAAATTTTGTTTCGTTTTCGTTTTGATAATTAAGATGCATTTGAACTGTATCTTAAAATTAGGTATAGGTAGTAATTGATTGTATAACTCGATGATAAATAAATTTCTACATTTTCCATATTAAAAGAAGAAAAAATTGAAACTTTTAAACCAACCTATACATTTCTGCAATCTACTGCGATGACGTCATTCAACTCTACGCCCAAGTCTCGTGGTATTCTCTGGAAAAGCGTGGTCGTAAAATTTTCCAAAAAAAAAATTCTACCAAGAACCAACTAACAGTAAAGATTTATTGCCAGTTAGGAGGTTAACTTGATTAGTTTTTGAACGAAATTTTGGGTCATTGCCCTTAGCATTGTTTTTCTTTTTGCAATAATTTGCTGTGTAAAGCAGAATGTGTGCTTGAAAACTCATCTATGATGAATGATATAAACCCTGAAGGTAAATAGGTACTTAGGTAGGTAGGTATGGAAATTAGCACGGTGAAGAGGACCTTGAACCTATCTAAAAAAAGTTACCCACCTTTGTGGTAAAAAAGTTGTTTCTTATTCTTTGGCTTTTATTTTTTCGATATGCTTTTGAAAAGTAGGATGTTTATTTTTTTTTTGTCCAATTTTTGATCCTTCAAAGGGCCTTGAAAATGGCTTCCCATTTTTCAAATTGCTCCGGGCACAGTTTTAGAGGTACACGGCGAAATTTTTCTGTTCAAATTTCAGATAATTTTTTGATGGTACAATAGAACATCTTCAAAATTTGAAAAACTAATTTTTCCCCGAATTTTCTCACCAAAAGTGGTCATTTTTGATCAAAACATTTTTTATTGCAATACACCATTAAAGACTCCTAATTCCTAAATACACCATGGCGCCTCAATTTGAGCAAAATTAGTTCATTTTTTTTTTATTTTCTATTTTTTTTTTTTTAACTCATCTTATGCACAATTTTCCAAAGTCAAAAATATGTAATTAAGTAATTCGTGAAAAAAAAAAATGAGTTTCTTGATTTTTTTGAAAGCTCACTTTATCACTAATATCAAATTTAAATAATGCCCAGACAAGAATTTTAGGCCATCAAAACATCTGGAAGCCAGTGGGAGGAGGTTGTGAGTTTCCAAAATGGCGAAATTAAGGGACTTATTTTTTAAATATTATAAAAAAATGAAAAAAAATAAACAAATCTGGTCCAAATTTTAAAGTCGTTTTCAAGGTCATTTGGGGTCAAAAAAATCTGGAACAATATCACAACTCTTTCCTTGAGTATCTGTTTTGTACCTACATGCCAAGTTTTGTAAAATCGATTGAAAATTCGCGGAGATTGAATTTTTAAACGTAAAATAACATATTTTCAGGCACCAGTCCCCAGGGGTGAGGTAAAAAATCACGCATACGCTCAGAAATCATCTTTTACCGTTACAAATTGAAAACTCCAACGAAATTTGAAGTTGACTGAGGGCAATTTTACCCTTTATTGCACCAAACCCTTTTCAAACCTTTGCATTTTTTTTTTAAATTGAGAGCTATTTTTCATCAAAAAGAGCAACATTAGTAGATTGGAACCAAAAAATGCAAAATTTTAAAAATTATATCAATTTTACCCTCTTCTGAAATTAGGAGACTGATAGGTGCCACTTTAAATTCAACGAAGGGAAAAATTAAAAATTGGGAACTATTTTTCATGAAAAGGAACAAAATTTGATAGATTAGAACCAAAAAAAAAACAAAAATCGGTATTAGGTAAAGTTTAATCTTTTTTTTTTTTAATGTGGGGTTAGTGACCTTTATTTATAATTCAGTTTGGAGAATAATAGAAAATGAAGAATTGTTTTCTAATACCAAACAAAAAGGGAAAACTTTAAATACTATGTACCTAGCTACCTACTATGTCTATGTCAAAAAAATTTGCTTATTTTCTCTTTTTTTTTTTGAAAAATATAGGGTCGCCCAAGGTACACCTATTACTCAAAATTAGATTGTAGAAAATAAAAAACCTGGAAACCAGTTATCATGAAAAAGAACAACTTTAACGGATTGTGACCAAAAAATACGATGGTTTGAAAATCAGTAAATTTTTTCATTTTTCTAAAAAATTGGTAGAAGGTGACAGGGCTTTAGTTAAGGGAAAAATAAAAACGGAAATATTTCCTCATAAAAAGAAATAACTGACACAACAAAAAAAAAACGAAAATTCGAAAATCTGACAATCTCATCTAAAGTACCAAAATATTTCATTTTCAGCAATTAGGTAAGAAAATTTCAAGCTCTTTTCTACCAAACTTTGAAATTTATAAAAAGTTGATTAGTTTTTTCAACGGTGATTTATTAGGTTTCCAAGGTAGGATTCCCAATTGCTTTGAGATTAATTCAACGTGTTCGCTGTTTAGAATTTCTCCATTTATATTGATTTTCAAGTACATACAAGTTATGCCTGTAACCGCTACACGCTATTATGCGTTGAGTTAGTCCCATTTCTAAGAGATCCATTTATAACTGAAAATTTTCGATTTTTTTTTTCTTTTTTTTTTATCAGTTGACGCAGGGAAGATACGATGAGGGCATTTTCCCCTTAAATAGCGATAAATATTTGTTTTAAAGCGGAAAATTTGAGCATCGTAATCTATGTGGCAACGTTGCGAACGACTTCCGCGTAAATATGGCTGTTACTAGCGAGGCTCTTAACGCGAAACTTGTGGTGCCAATGCGCAACATTATCAATCTTCTACTCTTTTTAAAATGTCAATATTCGCCGGGAAAGCATTTATGATTTATATTGAACGGATTCTTTGGTTGAAATTTAATGTTAAAAATACCGACAATTTTTTGTCGTTCGTTATTTTGAATTTTTGAACTTTCATGTATGTACGTTTTTAGGTAAAATTTCTCAAGTAAGAACTTTTACGAGTAGATTGTTCATCTTATTTCTAAGTTTAATGTACCTACCATCATTCAAATCAAATGCGATTTCAATGTACTTAAGTATCTGATTTTAATATCTACCGTGGTTTTATTAATTTTGCAGATTCCTTACTATTGGCCTTGTCAAAATAGAAGCCCTGATAACGTTGAATATGCTATTTATCTCGCAAAAAGAAGTTTGAGAAATAAACAAAGACACGGGCTTGAAGACTATGAATTGGTAGGTGATTTTTTTCTCATCGCGAGAACAAGACGTTGACATCTACGTAAACCTACAATTATTTTTAAGCATAATTTTCCAACTTTGCAGGAATCTTTGAATAGCTTGAAGAAAAATTTGGCTAATAAATGGGACTTTATTACGATTCAAGCCGAAGAACAAGTAAGGCTGAACATCAATTTGAATTTTAATAGACATACCTACCTATGTACCTACTTGATTTTTACCGCGGAACGTGCGCCAAGTACATAAATTAAATTAAGGGCGATGCAACTTCTAGGTGAGGTTATCGAAAGATCGAAAAAAGGGAGAAAAAATAGTAAGCGACAGTCAAGAACGAGCGTTTTGGAGGGTTCATCGTCCACCACCTGGATACTCTAGCAGTTTGGAACCTTTACCGTTGAGGGCAGGAGGCTCGGCAAGTACCAAGAAAAGAAGGAGTTCTCAGGATATCAAGAAAGAGGTGCTTTGGTTTGCGCAAATCGTTGTGTGAAATAATTTATGCGGAATACATCATTGAAAATTTAATTACAGATTGAAGTTTTGAAGAATTGTGTCGATAGGACGCGAACTAAAGTATCCGTAGCACTGGAAAGTTTATTGCAGTTTTCCGAAACCTACGCCGAATATGACCCCATGATATGTTCTCCTCATCCATCAAATCCGTGGATTACTGATGATGTTACGTTTTGGCAACTTAATAGTTCGTTGTGCGTTGACATTAACTTTCTTCTGCATTTATTCTGCTGCATCGTGTGTGCAATTTTCGTGTAATTTTTAATTTTATTACAGGGTGGAAGTACCTACAGAGAAAAGAGTTAAGCGATGGGCTCTATCAATGGAAGAACTTGTTTCCGATCCCACAGGTACCCATATTATTTTAAATAAATTAACGCGGAAGTGTACGGTTGTAATTTTACAGTTTCTTTAATTTTTATACGCAATGTGGAAATTAATTAGCTGGAGAAATATTTCTAGATAAGTAACAAAATATGCATTTTTTACTTGTTCTGTTTAGGTTTGCAAGAATTCACCAGTTATCTGAGGAAAGAATACAGTCATGAAAATATTAGGTTTTGGATGGCTGCAAACGATTTACGAAGAAGTAGTCAATCACAAATTGCTCGAAAAGTGAAACAAATTTACGAGTATGATAATTTGCATATTCATTTTGAAACAGGGGCAGATGTAAGTCCTTTTTTGGGAGTTTAGGAAATAGGCGTCCATTGTTTCAACAAAACGTGTAAAAAGAGTGAAATAATTTTTTATGACCTCTTCAAACATGTTCCTGACGTGTCTGTCCTTGTTTAAAATATGACTTTATGTTGAAAAACAAAAATTTCACGCTAGTTATGTTGGATATTTCAGTGAGTTTTTAGCGAAAGGAGCACCATGCGAAGTAAATATTGATGGAAAAACTATGGAAAAAACGCAAATGGAAATGAAGAGTCCTAGCAGGTTTACTTTTGACTCAGCAGCTGAACATGTTTATACTCTACTTTTGAAAAAAGACTGTTATCCTCGATTTATTCGTTCTGAACACTATAAAAATCTACTCGCCAGTGGACTGCAACCTACGGGAAAGAAAAAATTTGAGTAAGTTTGCGAACTTGTGTTATTATTTCCAAATGAATGTATTGATTATGATGAGTTCGACTATTCATCGACATTTTTTATTTTTTAAATGAAGCTTCTTCGGTTTTGGTGGAGTTCAAGCGAGGGCTAAAAATCCTACTACAAATAAGCCATCGTCTTCTTGCGGCCTACAAACACAACAAAATCATCCTTCTTCTAGCGGTACTTCTATGAATATATCAAAGCGTCGAGGTAGCGACCGAAGTCTTTCTGGATCAACGCACGAATTATCTGTTCCTAATAAAGTGATACATTCTCACAGCCAGTCAAATATCACTGATTTAACGAACAGGTAAGGTAAAGGGGTAAATAAATATGCAGCATAACTCGGACGGATTTATAAAAAAACACCATAAAATATTACAGCAGGGAACTGAACGATGTGTTGGAGAAAACTGGAGACGAAGTATGTCCATGGGATTTTCCCGAGCCTCCGGAACGACATCGATTACAGCCTTCACCATCAATCGCTGAAGATCCTCTAAGCGGGGATCATGCTCCATTATCGGCATCACGCAAAAACTCAACGTTATTTGATTCGAGTTCATCATCAGACGTGAGTATGTCGGTTGTTGCCGAAGTGACTGAACGTTTAAAGAAATCCTGCGGCCTACACGAAACCATTAGTCGTTTTGGCAGACGCTCGTCGTCTGCAGCTAATTCTAAGCAAGCTGATAGTACCAGACCATCGGTATCATCTACGGAAGATTTAACTACAACTCCGTTCCGATCTTTTGATTCGAATCCACCGGGAACTAGTGATAAAGAATCAGCTCCAACGGATGAAAGCACTCCACCAACGACGACTTCGCGTAGAAAATCGATTACCGCGTTAATTAGTCGGAAGCAATCTATTAGCAATACAACGCCACTGATTAGTGTCAGTTCCGTATGTGAACAAGCCGAGGAAAAGTCAAGTAATTCGGAACCCAGTGTGGAGCAAACGAGTAAAATCAAAGAGACACGGAATACCAGTTCTACCAAATCTACCATCGGTTTGAAAAAAGCGGAGTCTATGGAAGTGAAGGTGGAAAAATCAGCTTGTACGGCAACTGCTTCCACTAGCAGAGATTTAAAGACTGATACTGAAAAAGAAAAAAGCGACGATACTGCTGGCACTTCGAATGAAGTATGCCCCTGGGAAGACGAGTAAGTTTGTGTTTTATGCGTATGTTTCAAATTCGCGTAATCATCCGAACCTATACAATTTTTTCCCATTTTTTTTTTCATTTTTACAATTTTTACTTCCAAAAAAATTTTAAGATTTTTTTATTCTGAAAAATTAAAAAAAAATACCCCAAATTATATTGATTTTTTAAATAAGAAATTGAGAAATATTTTTATTCCAAATAAATTTTTAAATTTTAAAATGAGACATTTTTTATTGCAAGATAAAATCATTTTAATAAAGTGAAGGATTTTTTTAAAATCAAAAAACCAAATGTTGGGTATTTTTCTCGAAATTTTACTCTTTTTCAAGAAAAATTTTTACTCCAAAGAATTGAAATCATTTTTCTCCAAAATATTAAAACATTTTGTATTCCAATGAAAATTCAAAATTCAATTTATCCAAAAGGATCGAGAATTTTCCTCAAAAATTAATCGTCAATTTTTTCTCTAAAGAGAAAGCGAGAGACACTTTTCTCCAAAAATTAAAAAAAAAATGTTTTTTTTTTTTTTATAATATTACGTGAATTTTTTTCTGCAAAAAATTAAGATTATTTTCTTCAAAAAATTGAGATTTTTTTATACATGAGCAAGTTCACGACAAACTAAATCGTTCAAGTTCATTTTTTAAATGAAAGAAATAGTATTTCACTAGTCGGATAGTATATTTTACGTAACGTAGGAAATAAATGCGCTTTTTAATCAGCAAAGTGGTAAATATAGTGCACTTTATTTTACTAGTTACGTAAAGTTGGTTATTCTCGTTCATTTTGTCTAAATCACAAAATACGGAGTGTTTTTCGAGTGATGTTGGAAAACTCACAGGGTGAATAAGCAGAGTTATTTTCCTCATAAAAATTGAAACATTTCCATCTAATTTTCTGCTTTAAAAAATTAAGATATTTTTTATTTTTATGAAAATTCAATTTTTTTTCTCCAAAAAGTAATCAACTAATCATGAAATATTTTGTATCTATACCTACTTACCTATTGCAAAAAAAAAAAAAAAAAAACGATTTTTTGAGTTGTGTCAAAGTACACTTGGTATCTATAACCTACAGTTCCGCTCATGTTCAGTTTAGACCATGGGTTCACGCACTTATAGGTATCTACTTCAAATTCGCAATTTCAACGAAATCTTCATTACTTAATGTTGGTGGCCATAGGCCTATATTTCACAATTTTTCTCACGAACAAATTTATAGGATTTGGTACTTAAGTACGGTATATTCTCTTTAAAAATTTGTTAAAAGTTTTACGGATGCAATTCTCACTTCATATGTACTTCCCTAAACTTGTGGCACCAAGTGTTTTTCTTTAATTTCTAAATGTTCAAGAGAACAATTGGTTGTTGCGTGTGTAAATGATGAAGTTTATTTAACAAATTTAACTACAATGGTGGCATAACGTTATTAAAGTACCTACCACTACCTACCTATGTATGCATAAACGTAATGCTTAGTAGGAATAATAATTGCATTTCTTAAATTTTTATATGTTTCAGAGAGAATTGCAAAGTTAAAGCTTCAAATTATATGAAGTTTTACGAAACTTTAGGTTACCTCTGAGGACTGGAGTCTTTCTTGTGATTTTTTATTCATATTTTGAAAAATTTTCACAAAAATTGCCTTGTTTTAATTCCATTCTTTTTGAAAGGTCATTATAAATACTGAATCATTAAAAATGATTATATAACTATTATTATTACTTTTCGCGCAATTTTTTTATTTTGTTCATTTTCATTCCATAAGAGCAGAAATGTAACATCATGATACAAAAAAAATAAAAAATTGTTTAAGATATAAAATGCATATTTTCTAAGAGTAAAAGGGTAAAGTAAAATAGTTGGTGATGAATTTGCGTGTAGAAATTTCTGTTTAACATCATTAATACCTACTACATATTTAAATATTTATCGGTACCTAATCACCCATATTGGATATTTATATTCGTACCTTCCAACTGGCTTTTTTATTTTTCATTTCTTATTTTGTCTTAAATCAAGTCAATTTTAAAATCAAAAAGCTGTTATCCCTGAAATAAGACTTATCTTATGTAAGAAAAGTGTGTTTTGTTCATTTTTACTTTTTTTTAACCGTAAAAGGAGTTCAGTATGTATCTTATTGAGAAACGGTTATTTATGTAGGTACCTAGACCTACTTAGTACCTACCAGTCTACTTACCTGATATTTTCAAAAATATTCGATTCAAGAATTATTGATCTTATGTGATCGTATGCGAGTAGTGACGAATTACCTATTGAAAACGAAATTTTAAGTATGTAGTTACGTTATAAAAAATAGTACCGTAATAACAATATTTGAAAAAAATTAAACATTTTTATGTGATATAAAAATTTAGTAGATTTTTAAATTTTAATGTTAATTTGTACATTGTTGGTAAGTTTAACGCGAAGCGAAAAATCCTCTTATTTATCTACATGTATTATTCGTTTTTTTTTTGTTTTTTTTTTCGTGTAATTGATAAACATAAAAACATTTTAAAAAGGTTCATAAACTCGTAAGCCGCGATTTCTTGAGAAAGATTAAAAATAAAAGGTTGATCTGTGTGCGTTGCTTTTTTTGTATAAATACTTAAACATCGCTGTATTTATTTTGATATGCATTTAATTGCCATTTTTTATAATACCTAAGTAATATGCGTATGATATGCGTAAATTTTTTTAGTGAATAATTTTTAGTGAATAATGGATGCTCAAAAGTAATAGGTACACCTACTACCTACGTAAAATTACACCTACGAGATGTGGCATCGCATTGCCGGTATTACATTTTATGTTTATGCTTTATAAAAATTCGAACTGCTGAAATCATTCAGGAGAAAATTTCTTTTCATATTCAGTGATTTTTTTTTTAATCTCGAGGTGGGACTTAGATTGTACCTTAAACTTACCTACATATTCTGCGTTTGTTTAAAGGTTTTTAAAATATATATAATTAACCAAGGATTAAAATATAATAAATTTGAAATGAAAAAATAAGCGACTATTGTCTTTATGATTTTGTAAAAAAAATTTTAATGAAACCTATTGTTGAATTAAAATATGTCTATTTTTAATAAGTAAGTATTCGTGCAAATAATTATTGTATTAAATATGTAATGTGAAATTGAGGGTGATAAATTCGAGAGAAAAAATTGCGTCATCGTGGTTTGCCTTGTCAAGTACCTTATTTTACAAGTAATCTAAAAAGTACGGATTGTTATACGCTTTTAGGAACATAAAAAAAATCCCCTTTGAAATAGGTAAATGAATAAAGTAATAACTGTGCATTGAAAAGCTACACATTATCATTCATTCATTTTCAATATTTTCCAAATAGAGAGAAAAATCAAAGGATTAATTTTTTTACCATGAAATTAGTACTGAGTGTGAGTGTAGAGGTTTCTATCATATTTAATGAATAATAGATATATTCACTTCACATAAATACGCGCGTAAGACTGACGTTATACTCTTGTGCTCCTAAATGGAGTATGTTTAAGAGAGAATTCATCAAATCATCATATATATAGGGGTCTTTTGATGAAAAATGCCAAAACTTAGATAGAGTATGGGATATTCAATCCACATTCCCTTTTTACTAGCCACGTTTCCACGAAATTAGTGATATGTTTTATATTTCTGTTGAAAAATGAAAATTATTCTCGTGTTCTTGGAAATAACTTTATCTATTTATTTGATAGGTACCGGCGTAGTTGATAGAAATTTGAAGATATTAACCAGTAGAAAAATTGGCACACAAAACGTTAAACTTACAATATGAGCCCATGTACTTTAATGTTTTGTTTGATCAATTTTTATATAGTAGAGAATTGCTTATGAAAAAGTCACTTATTATTTCAATTATATTTTTAAAAAAAATTAAGTTACTTATATAAAAGCTTAAGTCCTTATATCGCAAAATTTCTCTTATTAAGTATACCCATAGGTACCAATATTCTATATTTATTATAAATTATTTAGTTGATACTACTTTATTCTTATAAGTTCTTTAAATACATTTGTGTTATTTTTTCTTCTTTACTTATTCATTTACTTATTGAATTTTAAATGATAATCTAGATTTAATTTAATCGATAGTATTGTTATAGGTCATGTAGGTGTCTCATTACATACCTAGGTTTTATTATAAATTATGTACTTCTCATTGAGTATGTAGGTAGGTATATTAGTAAAACACATAGCGTCAAAGGGCCTTAGCGTAAAAAAAGTAATTATTGTAGTTTCTAGAGAGAAAGGTTAATATCTTCATACTTCTTCATTACTATTTCAAAATGAGTTGGTAGCTAGGTACTAGGTAGTAGGTACCTAGGTCGCGAACACGCGATGCTCGTCAGCTTGTCCAGCTATTATAGCTACAAACCGTAACTATAGTATATCATCATTCTACCTATTTCTCGTTTACATACAATATGTAACTGGTAGGTAAATACCTTCCTACTTTCTTTCTATTTAGAAAATGAATGAATGAAAAAAAAGAATGATATTTAGGTATTTTCAACAGAAAATTTCTTTATGAACGATTTTTACTTTTTTATAAAATACCTCTAAAAGCGATTCATATATTATTATGAAATTTTTAATCTACCACGAGACTGATGTTCATGGTCACTGTTCAGTGTTCAGTATATATATACTATTTGTGTGTGGGTTAATGAACGTCAGTGCCGAACTAGACTTTCCTAGGCCCTAGACAACGTTTTGCTTCAATTTTTTTTTTTTTTTTGAAAGTTTACATTTTGGAGAGAAATTGCTTGCCTTAATTTTTTTGGATTGTGGGAGGGGGGTCGTATTTTTTGGAATTGAAATATTTTTCCAACTTTTAGTGAGCAAAAATTTCTAATTTTATTTTGACGTTAAAGCAAAGTATAATTTTTTATGGAAAA